>JASDQU010738894.1:163437-204909 GCA_032191745.1 Picea mariana
AAATAAATTCCATAATAATCAAATGATTGATTGATCACACATAAAAAATGGAATAAGAAATTATGGGTAGCATATAACATTTAATAGTATGAAAACACCATATGATTGACAAGCTAAAGCTAAAATCAACCGTTATAACATTTTCATAATATAACAATAATGAAAGAATGAAATGAAATAAGTATCACACAGGTCTAAAGCCAAAGATGAATTACTTTTTCATATTCTTTCTCAAAATCACATGCCCAAATTGTAGTCCTGGAAGAATTGTTTTGGATAATAGACTCTTAAAGATTGGAAAAATTAATATATAAATGATAATAATTAATCATGTACTAATAAAAAAGACTAAAGCTATTTAAATCAATGCATAATCAATTATTGAAAGAATATGAAGATATTATATGAAAATAAAACCATTTTACTCACAGGACAAAAGCCATTAAGCAACTTGGAATTCCATATTCTTCTTTAAAAATACTCGTCCATCCTCCCAAAGCTTCCAGCCATCCATTACTCCATTTGAAAAGAAATAAAAAGTTTACAAAAGCAATAATATACAAAAGAGAAAGGATTAAAATCCTCCTCTCCAATTCTTGGATCTCCATGGCTCTGATCTTTCTCATATATTTATAAAATGAATGAATAGTCTAGGCATCACTATTAATTTCTGCCACCTGAAATTTGCCTCTAAAAGAGACCCAAATATCTCTCAAATCGTGAATTTGTTTGGGAAAATCTCTAAGAGGAAGGTAAATGGGTCCATTTTGGTTCTGGGTTTTCAACCGTTTCTCCAAATTCCTCAAGGTTTGGCTGCAATCAGTCCTACAAAATCGTGTGTCTGATCGTGACACCTTTCCAAATTTTATCTGTTGTTGCTCATAAAATTATTTGTAGAAATCCAAAATTGTTTTTGGATCAATCATATTGAACGTATTTAGATAATAAAATCAAGCCATGATCATATCCGTATCAAATATTTGATAATAGAAACCTGTGAAACAAAAAGAAACCTAAATTAATAACCTAAAAATTGTGAATAAAACAAAATCTAGAAAAATAAAAAATGAATTTAAACTAACTATAACTTATAAACAAACATTATTTATAATTTGTTTTCAAATATGATCTAGAAGCTTCAAGTTAATGGAGAAAAAATATTAATTTTATTTTTTTACAAAATCAAACAAATGATAGATAATTATTTGATTATTATTATTTTGAAATGAGATGTAAAAAGAATTTAATTAATTAACATCACCAAATGATTTCATGAAAATGAGAAACCAACCAAGATAAAATTTGATGAAGTATTGAACACATTATTCAAAATAGTCAAACTTGCTAATGAGCAAATGAATGAACACATAATCATAATTTAAATGAAAGTAAACATTTGATAAAAATTAACGTTTTTGTTTAAATTGAGATTTTTATGCTCGTTTTTAACTTTTGACATATACTCTTGTAATAAATGACTCATACTAAAATGAATGTCTTAATTTTGTCTCAAAGCAAGCCAAGGAATGAAACCATTTGAAAAGGTTTATTCTGTAGCTCATTATAATTATCAAGATTTTAATAGGGGCCCTTTAAATTTTGTAAAAATATAAGGGGAGTTGTTGGGGCCCAACAAAAGTCAGGAAATCCGACTCTGCGTCAATTTCCAAAACCTTAATAGAGCATCTGACAAAGACAACTATCCTGTCCCACCCATGGAACAGATCCTTCAACGGGTATCTGGTTCTGAGAGGCTATCCTCACTGGATGGTTTCTCAGGGTACAACCAAGTCCTGATGTCTCCACCAGACCAACTTAAAACTACCTTCTGCACCCCGTGGGGCACTTATGCTTATCGAAAAAAGCCCTTTGGATTGATTAATACCGGTGCCACTTTTCAGAGAGCAATGGACATTGCTTTATGAGGCCTAATCAATCAGTCCGTCGTAGTTTACTTAGATGATGTGACTGTATTTTCTAAAAACAAAAACGATCATCTAGCTCACTTACGAGCCGTTCTACAGTGATGTCGTAAATATGGCATCTCCTTGAGTCCTAAAAAATCCATCTTTACAGTAGAATAGGGTAAACTCTTGGGATTTATTGTGTCAAGAGAAGGGATGATTATCGACCCCGAAAGGACTCAAGTCATCTCAAAACTTCCCCCTCCTACATCCAAAAAATCTATGCAGTCTTTCTTAGGCCAGATTAACTTCGTGAGGAGATTCGTCCCCAGTTTCTCCGAAATGGTCAGGCCTTTACAGAATTTAATTAAGAAAGACACCCAATATCACTAGGGACCCCTAGAAAATCAAGCTTTTAATGAAATAAATAAGGCCATAATAGACGCTCCATCTCTCATGAGCCCCGACTTTTCTCAAGACTTTACACTCTACACTTTTGCTTCTGACTGTTCCTATGCCGCCATCCTAACCCAAAAGAATGCCAAGAATAACGAAGTACCCATTGCGTTTATGAGCTCTGCTTTCAAAGGCACTGAAATTAATTACCCTGCGGTAGATCGGCAAGCCTACGTTGTTTTCAAAGCAGTCAAACATTTCCGGTCTTGTCTTTTGAAGTCAAGGATGAAAGTTATTGTCCCTTACCCAGTTGTCAGGAACCTGTTAGTGCAGAAGGAACTAGGTGAAAAGAGGGCTAACTGGGTCACCTCCTTGCAGGAGTACAACTTAGAAATTACCCCAGCTCAAATAGTGAGAGGCCAAGTGTTATGCAAGTTAGTTGTTGATTCAGCAGCAGGACAACAAGAAGAAAGCGACTCGTCAAACCTAGGACAACATGATCAAAATCTAATCTGTTGCACACAAAACCCTGTCGGTCCTTGGTATGACGATATACGATTCTGTCTTGAACATGGGTCAGCCCCCCGTCACCTGGATCTCACTAAAAGAAGAGCGTTAAGATTAAAGTCTTCCTCCTTTCATCTGGTTAATGGTATCCTATTTCATCAAAGTTTTGACGGCGTACTGATGCGCTGTCTTGAAAAAGATGAAGCAGAAAAAGTCTTGCTAGAGTTGCATGCAAGAGAAGCTGGCGGTCATTTTGGTGGTGACACCACTGCCCATAAGGTTTTAAGAGCCAGTTATTATTGGCCCATGCTTTTTAGAGATGCCCATGCCTTGTGTCGTAAATGTATCATTTGTCAAAAAGCATCAGGGCAGTTACAAAAACCAGCCTTTCCTTTGCAGCCCGTTTCAATAGATTCTCCTTTTCAGCAGTGGGGCCTTGATATCATAGGTCCAATCGACCCCCCATCCTCACAATAGCATAAGTTCATCATAATAGCCACAGATTACTTTACCCGGTGGTCTGAGGCTGCCGCGTTAAGAACTGTCAACACCAGTCAGGTAATTGCCTTTCTGAATTCGAATATCATCACTCGTTTTGGTATCCCTGACTGTTTAGTATTCGAAAACGCTTCTTACTTTTCCTCTCTTGAGATGAGCGAGTTCTCTGTGGAAAAATGATTCAAATTGAAGTATTCTGCTAACTATTACCCCCAGGGCAACGGATTGGCAGAATCGACGAACAAGAACTTGATTAAAATCATCAAGAGAATGGTGGTTGAAAATCACAAAAATTGGCACAATGCACTGTTAAACGCATTGTGGGCTGATAGAGTAACACCAAAAGATGTTGTAGGTAACTCCCCCTTTTTTCTCATTTATGGCAGAGAAGCAATTCTGCCACCTCACATTCTTCTTCCTTCGCTACAGTTGTCACAGAAAATCCAAGAAGAAGATTGTCCCCCTTTGGAAAACCGAATTAACGCTTTGATGAAGCTAGAAGAGGTAAGAACCCAAGCTAAACGTAAATTAGATCAACATCAACTATTGGTTAAAGGCTGGTTCGATTATAACTCTGCTTCTGATAGGAATTTTGAAGTAGGTGATCTCATATTGAAATGGGACAAACTGCATGAGGGAAAGGGAGAGCACACGAAATTTCAAAACTTATGGCTTGGACCGTTTTTAATTGCTGAAAAGTTGGGTCCCAGTTCTTTTCGATTGCAAAATCTAGAAGGACAGCATGACACTTATCCGGTGAATGACCAAGCCCTGAAAAGATACTTTGCTTGATAACAACCCTTGTATATTATGTACATATTTTACTTTTGTTTCTTTTTCGTTTGCTTTTTTTTTTTATTTCCCCTTTGAGTTTATCAGTTTGTGTTTTTGGAAATACACATACCTATATTTTTGAACTGTTCAGACAAAGAAAACAGAAAATTCTTCGCTGAAATAAATGCTAAGAAAATTGTATAAACATCAATTGTATATTTCTGAAATTTATATCTGTGTTGGTAAAAGTTTGTTGTTTGAAAGAAGTTGACTGATTTCAATCTCTGAGTAAAGCCTGTCATGATCATCTATTATCTTTTTACGCTGTCCCTATTCCTTAAGGGAATGACTCAGAAGATGTCTCCCTGCCTTAGGAAGTTGTTTTTGTAAATGAAACATCCATGGATCTTAATAAAGGACAGTTCTAAAAAATTCTGATGAGGTCTAAAAAAAATATGTTAAAATATCATAATTTTCAGCGTCACCCCGCTCAACTATATATCTTTGAAAAATAAAACAAAATAAATCAATAAAAGAGCTGTGGGAAGTGTTTGTAAACCCGCCGGGATGCTGAATAGGTCTGCTGGCAGTGGGTAAATGCATGCATGATGCCAAGACAACTTTGTCGGGGTACTGAACAGGCCTGCTAGCAGCGAAGCAATGTCGGGTATATGAAAATTTGCAAATAAGAAACCTCTTAATGTCCTTTATTCTGATCCGGAACTTCTTGGCAATATACAGATGTCAGAGTGGGTTAAATGGCAACCCTGTCGAGGCTATGGATGCCTGCTAGCAGCAGTGGTTCTGTCAAAAGTATTGTAGATTTTATCTTTAATATCGTGACTCACTGGTCCTAAGACTGTTATCTATTTTCATCTTTTAAAACACTGCTAGAATAATTGGTAAATGATGATGTTTATACGATTTTCTGGTTGTTGTTTTTGAGTCGGAATTATCTTTGCTGTCCTAATCTGAATTTGTTCTTTTGGCAGAGATAACTGCTTCTACTAGTGTGTCGCCATTGTTGGTAGCCAATTCACATTGTCTACTGTCCTTATAAGCTGCCTACACCAATGTTTTGCAAACCTTAATTTTTCGTCGCATTCTCAAATAAACGACACTTTTATTTTTTCTCTATTTACACACTTACCTTCGTTCTTGTTTTCACGACTATAAGCGTGAAAACTTGGTCTTTCGAAGTCGCATTAAAATCTTCACTGAATTGTCGTTATCATTCTTGTCGATATGCCCATTGCGTTTACATTTTACTTATCATTATGCAGTTGGCAAAACCTTTTTGATCTGTACTCATTTGACATTCTTTGATTGATTATGTAATTTTGTTTCATGAGTGATTGAGTTTGCGATGCATTGGTGATTGGATTTACATGTTTTTTCGATTGATCTACTTGAACATTGGTTACATAAAAATCATTGGTGTTATGTCTTAAACTTGTGGTATGAACCGTTCTATACAACGCATGTCACATAATCAAACCCTTGGTGCGATTTTGATTCATTTGTTTGGTTTTAAAACTATGGCATAACTTTTGATTGCGCGAATGGTTTATCCACTTACCATTGTGCATGTTTCTATTAAAGATTTCGAAAGTTAACAAGAATGGAGGTACATTTTTGCGAGTGCTAAGAATGGTAGTTTGTGGATTTTTACTCGCAGTTTCTAAAGCTACTTTATCTACATTGTTTACATTATTTAGATTATTTACAGGAAGGCTTCCTTTATCTTGAGGATCAGGATTGTTTTTAGTGCAAGTCTTCTGAGGAACTTTGTTCTACACAACCTTGTTACCACTTGAATTACCATTTTTGCCATTCTCTAAAATATTATGTAACATTTTTTGTAGCAGGAATGGAAACTTCAATAACTCATAAACATAAATGTTAGCTCTCAAATTTTTAAGATTTTCAACTACATCATAATCTAAGTTGGGGCTCACATTGCTCTGTTTAGTATCAGCTGGTTTAGATTGCTTTGGAGGCGAAGTTGTAGTGTTTTCGGAAGAAGGTTTGTTTGTTGTCTTACTCCTGGTATTATAGGGATGTACTGTCTCGAAGTTAGCTTGAAAGATGCTATCCGAGAAGTGTCCAAAAATGTTCGGAGAAGACTCCTCTTCTTGAACTGTCTCTTGTTCAACTACCTCCTCAGGAATCTCAAGAGGCATCAAGTTATCCTGGGCTTCTAGAATTGTTTGAAGGGCGCATTGCAGGCTTTCTAGATTAAGGCCTTCGGTGGTTGGTAGGAAAAGGCTTTCGGAACAGGGGTTTGTAAGGCCCTTTTCTCGAAGAAGCTTCTTCAGTCGTCATTTTCAATTCTATAACTTGATTTGACAGTTTTTGAACAACTTTAGTTAAGTTTTCTAAATCCAAGCTTTCAGGTTGTGTTTTACTTTGAGTAGGTCTAGGGAGGATTTCGATATTCTTTTTGGAAGAAGGACTAGTCTCTATTTCGTTGCTAGTAGAGTCTTTAAGACTAAGTATGTCTTTTTAAATCTGGCTAGCCTCGAAGGCTTCTAACAATGTGTCTTTCTTAGATCATTTAATCCAAATAGCTATACTTTGATGCAAAGCTTTAGTGTAGTATGCTACTATAAGATTCTCAGCAAGCATGGAATCCGCAGGGATTTGGTTTTTAAGCGTTAAGAATCTTTGATTAAAGTCTTTAACTTTTTCTTTTGGGTTCATTCTTAAGTTAGAAAGATCCATGACTAGGACTTCCGGAGGCTTACCGTCTCCGAACTTTTCCAACAAGCATGACTCAAACTTCTCCCAAGACACAATGATATGGGGTTGCTGGGCAAAGTACCATGTAAATGCATTGCCCTTGAAACTATAGGGGAACAACCTAAATACTATGTCTTCATGCTCGACATTGTGGAGTCTTATGGCTAACATAAACTTTTTAATGTGATCTTCAGCGATCTATTTTGAATCAGGGTCAAACTTGTTAAGCCATTTCTCCAGATGTTTAGGTAAGGGATGCTGAGCTCCAGGTACAACTATGGTATCCTGGTCGAGCCAAGGTATAGCAGAGTTGTTCTAGTTTTCCATTGGTGTAGTGGGTGTGGAAGGCTAATAAGGGGAACTGCCTTCGTCAGAAGAATCTCCTCCAGAAGAGGAAGGAGATGATGGAGGTGGTGAAGGAGGTATTCCAGATCCTCCTATGGCAGGATTTAGGATTGGATCTGTAGGATTCACAGTGAGGTTAGTGTCTCCGAGTTGTTCCCTGATATTAGAGAAATCTAAAGTTTAACCCCACAGTCGATTTGGTTACCTCAAACGGGCTAAGGCACTATGTGTTTTTATGAGATATTGGTGGACAATCTCTTGTATGTCACCACCTGTAGGATTTGGGGTTGCTGGCTCAACTGTGATCTGTGGATCGTGGGTTGATGTGGTTTCTGTTTGAGGGGGAATGTTATCGTTCGAATGACTTCTTGTCACTATATGTGAGCAATTAGGTGGTGGAGGAGTCTTACGACCGCCTCATACCATTAATTAATTTCAGTCCCTCTTTCTAGCGACATTTGTTGACAGGCGAAAGTGACCGTCTATCAACTGGAAGAGTGGAACCGGTTCGGGGTTGTCTAAATAACCCAATCCGTTTGGGATGAACCGCCCTGACGGGTTTAGCGACTCCGTTAGCCGATCTAAGTCCTAAGAAAAGAAAAGAAAACTACTCTAAATTAACTAATCTAACTAAAACTAACTATTAAAACAAACTAATAAACTAATCTAACTAAAAATAACTATTAAAACAAACTAAACAAATCTAACTATTATATATACAATCTACTATCTAATACTACGCTAACTCTAAGAAATTAAATATCTAACTACTAACAGAAATAAATCTTATTCACAAATGTACAATATTTACAATTTACAGATTTGTATGGAAATCTGAAAAACTCATTAATATTCTGTCCTAAGACAACGAGAGCTACTGTTTTTTGATTTTTACGATTTTATGAAAAAGAAATAAAAATAAAAAAACTAACTAAACTAAACAACTAATATACTAACTCTAACTACAAGTCTAAACTACACAGATATCTAACTAAACTACTTATACTATACTAACAAAGTAACTATCAAATGAATAACAAACTAACCTGAAGAAACGCTCCAAGTTTGTCCTGAATGTAATGACTGCCTTAGCTGACCAGAGGGAGGAAACCCGCACCGGATTCTCCAAGAGATTCTCGTAAACAACAACCTTATGATTTATAAATCTTCACAGTTAGATAAATCTGTATGCAAAGATCTATACAAAATGATTCAATTAACGAAGAAGAGAAATCTGTGATTCATTAACTGAAAAAAAGTAATTGTTGTACTTTTTAAATAATGAAAGAAATTAGATATGGATAGCACATTAATCAAATCATATCATCCTGCAATAGATTATGATAGCTAAAGTAGTCTATAATCAACTGCAAACCGATATGCAAAAACTTGAAACAAAAGATTGATATATTGAAAGCGAAAGTTGTTACAATGACATCAACTCTCGTCTCAGTTTGTATAAAAAATCCATAGCCTGGTTCTCCCACAAGTGAGGATGCTCCTTATTATAAAAAATAATAAGTATTTAAAGGCCTCTCACAAGGTAAAACATCCCTGTGGAAGTTATAAAACTGTTTACAGAAAATCTGGGATGATATCCCAAGTTTTACTAAACTAACATCCTAAAATAAAAACTATATCACACAAATATCTCCTAGACTGTCCATCATGCCCAATGCAATTCGAATGTACCTGAAAGAGGTCAAAAAAGGATGAGTTAATAGGATATTTTGTTGATAGAACTGATAAAAATCTAATTCTAAAGACTAGCTATTGAATCTTGTGATTCTGTAGCTGGTCTAAATCAAACACAGAATCATACTAAAATCAATTTGAATTTTAAAAAATCAAATTCAAACTATCAAAATATATTTGATTGCTAAAAGCCTTATTCAAATCGACACTTGTATACAACTTGAACAAACCAAATCGTATTCAACCAAATGATAACAGATATGGGTACGCTCTGTTTAATTCATTACCAATTCAGCTATAGAAAATCGTATCGAACAGTAATGAAATCGTTTTCATATCAAATTGAAATCGATACAGTTAAACAAATCATATGCAATCGTTTATACTGCCTCATCCATCAACAGGAAACACGATTGAATCCATACGAAAACAATAGGATCATTTTCTCAAATTGATCGTACTATATAAAACATAACAAACGATCCATGCTATTAGCGAATCAAATCAAAACTGGTATACAAACGAAATCATAATGGAATTAATTGGTTGATAACAGGGTCTGTAAGAGTCGTCCAATTGTTTGTTATTGCCAATTGGGGGCAGATAAAATTGATTGACTTTCCACGAAATCATTACTTGAATTCATTTCAAAACGAACTATTAACCGAACTTTTATCATATGAATTCAACAGAGATGACATATGTCGATCTGAGTTTAACAAACTCATTTTGAAAATTAAAATCAACAGAGCATCATCAAGTGTATTTTCGATACGAATCCAATTCAAAACAAGGAATCGTGCTAACTCAAGATACGCAACAATCCAATCAAAACAAGAGCGAATCGAACAGTTTGAATCGACACAGTTCCATGATTTCGGCGAAGAGATCTTTTGCACAGGTCAGATATAGTCCAAATCCAAACGAAAATGTTAACAAAACAAAGTCGTTTTTCCAATTTAATAGACTACATCGTAATTATCAAGCCAATTCAATCCTATGAAATCATTTCAAAAATCAAATCATAAAAACTAAATCAGGGTTGTTGTGATCCAACCACAACGAAATCATATCAAATCAAAACATAGTCGTGCTCTAATTTTAGCATAAAAAACCTCCTATTCAGGTTAGATACAAATAAAATCCAATTGAAAGCAAACCATTGATTTAGTTAACTCAAACCAACAGACAAACGAATCAAACCCAGTGAAAACCAATCAATGGGCTCGATATCAGAGTCAAAATCTTCACTGAGGACTATGGGCTTCTACTCAGCATTTGGCTTAGGCTTATTCCGGGCAAGTCTCGATATGAGTCGAGCATTCTTTTTACCTTTGCTGTTGTGAGTAGGGTTAACCTTGACCTTCTTGCTCACAGGATTTTTTAGAGCCTCAACCTTGTCTGTTGTGATGTCTGGTAGGTTGATATCAGGTCAATCGAGGGTTTGGGAGAGTGTAGAAGGACATGGTAAGGCAAGGGTGGCCCGACCTTAGTCTCGCTGACCACAGACTTATCAACTTGGACAGACTCTGAATCAACAAAACCATTCCGAGAGAGAAAAGCTTGCCAACTATCCTCGTGGAGGTTTAAATGATGAACAACGATGAGTTTGATCAGGCCATGGTGAAACAAGCTACTATCGGCCTTCTCTCGTTTAAACCTCTTATCCATTTTATAAAGACTACACTGGAAATAAAATGGCATATTCAATGGATAACCCATGAAATTAATTAACAGTCGAAGGTGATAAAGAAAAACCAATCCATACCGACCCTCACAGGTCACAAATTGTTTAACCACTATCAAAAGATCATGCCACCTTGGCTTAAGCGTTTAAATAGGCATACCTCTGTCACAGGATGTGACCTTCTGTGAGAAGAACAATAACGGCCATGGCACCTCCTCAACTTTAGAGTTCTTAAACCATTGCTGGCCCGTGGCTGCTAACCCTGTGGCAGAGTTGATGAACTCTTCACTGATTTCAAGCTGAATGTCACCTATTTTGGCCCTACACCCATCAAAAGTCAGGGCGAACTGCTGTGCAACAAACAGATTAAAACCCTCAAATCTCTGTACAAACGTGAGCCAACCATTATCTTGTAAATATTTCTGGGCGTTATCGAACAGTAGCAAGGCTTGACTACCATTCGGCTCAATTCGCACCACCGGTGCCATGGAGAAGAGCACACGGTGAGCGATGTGAATGAGCCAGGGTTTGAACGCGGCATACGCAGGAGCAGAATGCTCACAGGGCTTACCTGAAACTAGCAAGGATGAAACAGGGATAAGGGTAAACATTAATGACATCGTACGAAGGTGGTGGAGCTATTTCTGTCCGTGCAAAATAGTCATCACCATGGTACAACCGTCGACGCTTTCAACTACTCAAATCACAACGCATATGTGTTACGACTATGCCACTTCAATCAATCAATCGAAACCTTTGGTAAGTGGATAAACCATTCGCGCAATCAAAAGTTATGCCATAGTTTTAAAACCAAACAAATGAATCAAAATCGCACCAAGGGTTTGATTATGTGACATGCGTTGTATAGAACGGTTCATACCACGAGTTTAAACCATAACACCAATGCTTTTTATGTAACCAATGTTCAATTAGATCAATCGAAAAAACATGTAAATCCAATCACCAATGCATCGCAAACTCAATCACTCATGAAACGAAATTACATAATCAATCAAAGAATGTCAAATGAGTACAGATCAAAAAGGTTTTGCCAACTGCATAATGATAAGTAAAATGTAAACGCAATGGGCATATCGACAAGAATTATAACGACAATTCAGTGAAGATTTTAATGTGACTTCGAAAGACCAAGTTTTCACGCTTGCAGTCGTGAAAACAAGAACGAAGGTAAGTGTGTAAATAGCGCAAAAATAAAAGTGTCGTTTATTTGAGAATTGCGACAAAAAATTAAGGTTTGCAAAACATTGGTGTAGGTAGCTTATAAGGACAGTAGAAAATGTGAATTGGCTGCCAACACATCGCCAACATTTGGAGAATAACACCACAGGTTGTTGCAAACTATTGGGGCATAGCCAACTTCAAGGCCACTAGACATGCGATGTGCATCCAAGCTCAGAAGGACCCCAACAAGGAATGGCTACAACTACGCTATTGCATTATAGAGAGGGAAATACAAATGGCCATCAAGGATTGGGAAGATGAATGGAGGATTCCAGTCCTCACTCGAGACATACCTGCAGGGGTAGAGGAGGAGGAGGAAAGACATGAACATACACATGATAGGGAGGTAGGGCAGGAACATGCACAACCACATGAAATCACAGTGCCCAGGAAACTAAGGATACGCTAGACCAAACCACAACAAAAGAAACGGGGGACATCTAAGACAAGAGTCCAGACGGGGAAGAAGAAAAATACACAAGTTCCCCAAGTATAGTAGAAATAAGCCAAGGTAGCACATGGAACTACATAAAGTGTTGCGCCACAAGATCCAGGCCAGACTAAGCGGCCAACTACTCAGACGGGCAGTGCACGCAAGAAGACGAAGGCACATAGAACGCCTCTAGAATACACTCTCATGGAGGATGATGCAGAAATGGTGACCCAAGTGGTTTAGGATCACATATTCAAGGATTTTGAGAATGTTGTGCACCAAAGGGATAGAATTGAAGAGGAGCTAGCAGAAATGCGACAACTCCTTAGGAAGATCGGGGAAGCGCAGGTAGTCGACAACAGCATAGAAATCGACCCGTCAACATCACAGATAGGAGGAGAACCAGGAGCAAGTGAGCGAGACATAGTCTAGACAATAGCATGGCCAATTTCAACATTTTATGTCACACCCAGCATGTTGCGCATGGACGAGATCATGGGGAAGACACCCCTAAAGGATTTGGCTCAATTGTAGTTGGTATTGTCATCGATACCAACCAAAGCCCCATATAAACTTCAGGTCTGCATTACACAGGAGGTCAGTCTCGTGCACGCACAGATATATACAAACTGCAATAGGTAAAGGATACATGGGATGAGATGGAATTGGTATTTGAGCAAGCCAAGCTCGAGACTAAAGAGGAGAGGGAATGCATGAAGGGACTAGAGCATAAAGTGGTTGTAGCCTATGAGAAGATTCTGAAGACCACATAGATGACCGAACTCACGGAAACAGAGAAGAGTATTAGATTGTGTAGACAATCAATCAATACCAGTAGGACATCAAGAATCTCTGGGAGCATCTCACACCTACCACTCCACCAGAGGTGAAGGAACAAAGGAAACAAGAGGAAACAAAGAAGATACATGAGATAGAATGATAAGTCCACGTAGGGGATGAATTGTTCAAGAAAGAAACACAACTTTGGACAAAGTTGGAGGAGGATCAACAAGTCCAGCAGTGGGACAATGAAGGAGAAAGGATAAGCGCAACTATCCAAGACATCAAGCAAAGGAAGAAGAAAATGTCGATCACGGAGCACGTCAAAGGGGTGCAAGAAATGAAGAAACTGTAGGCATAAATCATAACTGTGTAGGTGCAAATAAAGGAGCACCAAGCTCAAATGGAACCGCTCCAGGAGTGAGTAGCAAAGGTCATTGCATAGGTAGAGAAAGCCAAGACATATATGGCATAGACCCATGCAAAATGTGCAAGGTTGGTCAGCGAAGAGATTATGGTACAAGTATTGGATGCACTCAAGGAGAAGACTGCGTAGGCCCAAACATAAGAAACATAGCTTAAGGAGAAGTTCCAAGCGATCACCAAGGAGATCGACGAAGCACATAGAGGTTAGGTGGCTTGGGATGAGCCACATGTCAGTGTTGGGGGGTTGTTGGAAGCAGGCCAAAGCAGAAAGAAAGGCTATTTTGGGAAGGAAGTCATGCATTATGAAAGCGACAGCTGGAAGGAAGAGAAACACATGCAGATGCCTGGAATACCTAACGATGTTAGGGTTAGGGTTGTTTCAATACACTGTAATGGCTGGTGATCCAGAAATGTATAAATATAGATACCTAGGTCTCATAGAAGAGAGGAGAGGCAGATATAGAGGGTCTTGAGGAGGAGTCCTATTTTGATAGCTAGTTGTAATATTTTGCTATGCAACCTAATTTTGTAAGTTGTAGAGATGAAGAGGAGTAAGGAGGGTATATCTTGAGGGTAAGATCGTAGGCTGAGGAGCCTGGTGTGATCTAGTCCACTTCATAATAGATCTCGACCCAACTAAGGGGAGTTGTAAAGCGCGTGGTATTGTAGTTTTGGAATAGCCATAATAAAAGAGCTTAAGAGCCAGATCTTTGTGGACGTATCCCAGGAGGGGGTGAACCATGGTAAAACCTATGTTATATGATTGAATGCATGTGTTTCTTTACTGTTTCTAAGTAGATATTACCATGCTAAATGAATGAGTTGATTATATTCCATGCATAATCGGGAATGACAATATGTTGCTTTAATAAGTTAAAATAGAACTCTCAATGCACAATTCTCAGATTTCCACTCAATCTTGGACTGCAAACACTTGAGTATTGCAGTCACCCATTAATACTATCTCGGGTGAGACTGCACAATGCACTTTGTGTACTGCATTACCTTTTGGTTTACCAGGAGGACCGGTAGTTTTATAGGCTTTGTTGGAACCCTAGTAGTCCTGAACCTTGGTCAATCATGTGGAAGGCATAGTTGAGATAAGCAACCAACATGATATCACTAGCACTTGTGGGTGAGAATGATTTCCTGAATGAGTTCTTATGGATATGGTTATATTTTTGTTATTATCTTCTAATCAATGGAAGAAAGGGGGTTCTTTCAATCATGAAGTTACTTGTATGGTTACATTGGAAACATGACTTTACTTGAAATAGCAACATAGAGTTGATTAGAGTAGGAGTGTGCATGAATAAGCTCAATATCTTAGTATTTGTTTTCAATTTTCAATAAATAAGTAGAGTTGTTCTCAGTATATTAGTATATGACATAAAGTAAATATCATATATTGAAGGTTTTCAAAGGATTGGTTGCACAGGACGGATGACTCCATAGCCCAATGGATAAGGCAACTGGAACTACTAGGTTCTTGGAGCCTCATAGGGAAGTCTCCATCCCCTGTGGAGCCAGATTTTAACACATAAAATTGATCATGTAAAGGAGGATATATGGTTTTCAGAGCCTAAATTTAACCATATATCTTGGTATTATGTCATACCATAAAATAACATCCTCCTCGGAGTATGCAATCTATAGTTGAGTTGGCATTGTGAACTAGTTAAGGAAGAGGATTGTAGGTTGGATAGGTTGTCAGCATCCTGGTGGAAATTCAAAATTACCAGCATCAACCTCATATCCATCAGGTACTCCATGAGATTTTTTGTCTTGTTTGGAGGTCACGAAGGGTTTGGCTACTTGATTTTCCTTTGGCACTACAAATTGGATCAGGCGCTATGAATTTAGATAGGTGCTACGAAATGTGCCACAAAATGTGTTGCGAAAACTCTGTTCTAAGACTGTTGAACTAGTATTTTTTACCAGTTGACTTTCAAAAGGATTTTCAAGTAACCAGGATAAATTTTCAAAATCCAAAGGAGGTTATTGTCAATAACAGACCCAAGAACATTAACCTCTTTCATTTTTCACACAGATGTCACAGATTGGGAGATTCGAAGGAATATTTGAGCCCTATGTTTTCAGTTTTCATGATTTCTTGTTTGAGACATGCTTTTACGACAAGTATTCTAGCGAGATGGATATGAATTTCAAGAAACCTAGAGATGTTTTTATTTAGAACAAGATTATATCCAAAAACTGTTCTCATATTTTACACATCTGTTATAGTTAAAACATGTCATTCTCTGTTTGTAAATGTTTCTATTTTGGGAAAGGGGTTGGAGTTTGAACTTCTGAGCTAGAAAGGACCTATAGTGCTATATATTTCATGGTACAAGAGTAGAGTGGGGTTGGATTCATGATCCAAGAGAGATTGGAGAGAGCTGGAGGAGCAGTCTAGTTGCTCAATTGTAAGCTCGAGGGCCTGTTGTAGTTAGCTTTTCTGCCATTAGAGATTCACTTAAATTGTTTATCAGACTTTGTGTTCTTTCATTTTCATTTCTTCTTGTCATTTTTCTTGAATAGAATTACAGGTTATGAAGATCAATGCTTGTTCATGAGAAGTATATTCATGAGCTATGAATGAGTTTTAGCGATTGCCTCCTTGCATGATTTATGTTCTAATAATCTTTGGGTCATTTTAGTAGAGAGGATCTTTGCTTAATGATTTTTCTTCTCTATGTTATCTTCCTTATACCTTCATCCATAAATTATAACTCTTTTGTTCTGATAAGCAGCTTAAGTGCCTTTGATTTGCAGAGTGGTGTTGACTCCATGCCCAATGGTAGACCAATGATCTACAGTTAGAATGTTTCCCTCATTCTTTTGATTTCTTGTTGATCCACTCTTTAAAGTTGATTTAATTGTTTCCTAGTTCGAATGGTTGAGCATAGACTCCATATTGTAATGTTTTGATAAAACAGATCCATACTCTGGTTTTATGTATGAGATATGAGACATTTTGATTAATAGAAGTTAGCTTCCTTTCATTATCTGGCTTCTTTCTTACTTTGGTTTCTCATTTTGAATGATTCTTATGAGATGTTATAGTTGTGTTATAATGTATGTTTGATTATGATGTTGATGTATATGTTATCAGTATTTTAAGGTTTAGATCAAGAAGTTCTTGTGTCTGAGATTTTTCTTCACCTATCTACTAGAAGGCCTGATGCTCATAGCAGACCTATTCATCCTCCTCGCTAAGTCTTCCATCTACTCACATTTATCTTTAAACCACTGACTAAAGTTAAGCAAAAACCCATTTTCTTATGCATTCTGGCCTAGAATTTCTGTGTTGGAACATTATTATGCTGAGTTTTTTCCATTTGGCATTCTATCATAAATGTACATTTACAAACCTATTTGATGGGTACTAGGCTTACCCTCTAGCAGTATGAGGGTGACTCTCAATGCTAACAACTTCAATTGGAAACATGATTGTATGATGGAATATATTTATTTTTCATAGGTGGGGTACCTATAGATGACATCTGAGAGTGTCTCACTATGATAGGACACTTGATGACCGTTCTGAGTGAGAATGACACTAAGAGAATAATTTGAAGTGTCTGTCTCGATCTCAAATGGTTGTTGTAGATTGGACAAGGCGAGTATCGAGGCTGAGAATAAGAGATGTTTCAGATCATGAAAGGATTTATATTGTGACCTTCCCCACACAAATTTGTCTTTATAACCACCCTTGGTCACTTTCCTAAGAGCCCATGAAATATGGGATAACACAATACAAGTCTGTGATAGAAGTTGGCAAGGCCTAGGAAGCTCCGAAGCTCAGTTAGTGTTTTCGGGATTAGCCAGTCATGATTGAATTGGATCTTGGTTGGATTGACATGCACACCATGCTCATATACAATGTATATGATGTATTAGACCTTGTTCATTCCGAAGGAGAATTTCTCTAAGTTAGCATATAGCTCGTGTTTTTGCAGAGTGTGAAGGACCTGTTGAATGTGTTGCAAGTATTTTTCCCAACTCTTGTTGAAGACGGGGATGCCATCTAGATATACAAACACAAATGAATTGGTAAAGGTCCACAATATGCCATCCATCAATCTCATGAAATTTGTTGGGGGCATTCGTCAATCCAAAGATCATGACCAACCACTCGAAAAGACCTTATTTAGACTTGAAAGTAGTCTTCCATACATCAATTTGTACTATGGGGAACTGGTGGTAGCAAAATTTAGGTAAATATTAATAAATTAATTGGCCCCCTTGAGTTGGTCAAGAAGGTCGTCAATTCAGGGAATTGGATACCGATTCTTGACTATGATTTTTTTCAAAGCTATGTAATCAATATAGAGTCTCCAAGTCCCGTCTTTCTTCTAAACCGATGTGATTGGGCTTACACAGGGTGTGGAGCTTGGTTGAATGTGCCCTTTTTGGATCAACTCTTGAATCTAGAGCTTGATTTCCTCTTTGTCTAGAAGAGAGCATTGATACATTGGCCCATTCGGAAAAGACATTCCAGGGGTCAACTCATTTGAATGCTTGACTTGACAGTGGATAGGCACCCCAATAGGTGAGGTGAAGATTTCCTGGTATTATTCCACAAATTTTTCTACTTGCTTATGTTCCATAAAGAAGCCCCATGTGAATGCCATGGATGTGGTTATGACCTTCCATTCACCTTGAGAGTGAATCATGAATAGGAACAATTTCCTAGTCTGGGAGATGACCTTCCTACATTGCTTAGATGAGACCAAATAAATTGCGATAGGTAGAGATACCTCTAGTGTAATACCCCTGGGATGAAACCCAATTGTAATGTAAATGTAATTGTATATATAATCTGGTGATTCGAGGCACACAAGTTTTGGGTACAGTTAGGTGCACGTGAACCAAGGAAAGAGTGCACACCCATTTCATAACTTTTCGTGCAAGAGGATGTTTTTGTACACAAACCAAGTGAAGAGTGTTCATCATTTCATAGATTTCTACTCCCCAAGTAAGTGCGTTAGGATTGCTTCAAAGTGTGCAACATACCATGTATGTAGCTAGGATATTTTGGGGATGAATATCCTTTGTATATATGTAGATTGAGGCCACATTGCCCATGTGGTTATTAGGCTGGTGAGCATGGATTTTGACAAAGGACAGTGTTCCTATTTTTGTAAAATGTAATTGCAATCATATATAAATAAAACATATCATGGTACCTAGACCAATCAGATGAAAAGAGATGAGGGGATTAAAACTCCACTAGAATGGGAAAGGGGTGTGAAAATTAAAGGGAATATTTTAATAATATTTCCAAAAGTATAATTATGGGATATGTATTTATCCTAAGTTTCTAAGGAATCAGAATGGGTCACCAAGTGGAGCTAAGTTATCTCTTAAGGTGACAAGTGTCTAGTTATAATCAGGCAAATATATTGTTGGACCTCAGTGTATTTTGGGGGATTCTCTCATTCATTCATAAGGTAGACCAACTTTTCTCTGATTAGCATTTGCGTCTTGCTATAACTTGTTTCCATCAAATAACCATGTGCTTTGGAAGGCCTGTGCATGATTGAAGATATGGGTTGTCAGGCCCATGTGTGATTGAAGAGACATGTTTTCAGGCCCATGTGTTATTGAAGAAGTGGGTTATCAAGCTCATGTTTGTCAAAGAAGCATTTTTTTAGGCCCATGTTTGCCGAAGAAGCGGGTTGTCAAGCCCATGTTTGTCAAAGCAACATGTTGATAGGTCCGTTTTCATCAAAGAAGTGGGTTGTCAGGCCTGTGTTTGTCAAAGAAGCATGTTTTCAGGCCCGTGTTTGTCGAAGAAGTGGGTTTTTAGGCTCGTGTTTTTCAAAGAAGCGAGTTTTGAGGCCCGTGAGCATTCTCTCCAGGTGAGAGAAATGTTGGGAATTGTTTTCCCAAGGTGCATAGGTGAATCTACATGGATATGATATTTCATGTATAGCCTATTGTTGAAGCCCTGGAAGGGAAGTGGGGTAGCTAAAGGACTGTTGAGAAGAGAAGGGGCACACTTCCTAGGGTGGGACATGCATGTAGGTAATGAGAGACTATAGTTTGTTTTCTGGGGTTGAAACCTTTGTCTGAGTGTTTTGACTGTGGATGGACCTTAGCTTGGCTTAGGAATCCTTTTCCCAAGTGGAGTTTTATCCCTAGCTCGGGCTGACTTGCTATTGAGAGTTTCTGACTAATAGAGTCTATGGATGGGAGGAATGTTTGGGGTCTGAGCACAGTTGGTGTATTACAAAAAAAGATAAGTGTCTTATTATGTGTATTATTCTATGAGTAATGTGCATATACTTGTTAAATATATTATGTGATACATTTGTACATATATATTTGTGTGTGGATTATATATGTTGTAGAACTACATGTTTGGTGTATATGCAGGGCATGGGTCATGACGATTTATAATCATTGCATGTGAAAAGTGGTATTAGTCCGTGCACGCGAATGAGACAGATCCCACATGTGGCATAGGAATGGTTGTGTGCATAGTTGTATTATGATTTCTTTCCACTATTATAATCATTATCTTGTTAAGTAAATTCAACAATAATTGTATGGGTTCTAGCATGAAGCTATAAATGTCATGCATGTCGAGGGAAAGTTGACGTAGCTGACACAATGACGATTGAGTGCACAAATTTTCTAAGACATAGTGTTTGCACACAGTATGCGACCAATTGTGCACATTATGAAAACATAGCGGCATGTAGCATAAGGCTAGTCGTGTGCAGTGTTGGTTTCAATAAGTTGCTTCCACATAAGAAAGAATTTATATCAGAGATTTATATAGCGAATTTGTGGTAGTGGAGATTTTATAAAGTGCTATCAGGGTTGGGAACGTTACAAAGTGGTATCATAGATGGGAACTTTATAAAGTGGTATCGGAGCTCAAATTTTGATGTGACATGGCCTTTGAGCAGAGATGGGGATGTTACAAAGTGGTATCAGAGTTCTTGGTTCAACAATGGACTTGTATGTGGATAGAGATCCACATGAAGTTGGCAAGGAGGGAATTGTTATGATGGTTGTGGGATCGCAAAATGAAAATATGGAAAAATCAGCTAAGTGAAGAAAGGAATTCTATGTAGAAAGGACTTATTGGCATGTTTACAGGCAGAGTGTTCTTGTCATTGATGGAAAGAACAAAAAAGATGATGGCATATTGGCAGCAATCATGGAAAACAGGAAAGCAACACTGATAGCATCGAGAATGACCAGACCATGAGAAATTGTTGTCTACAAGCTCAAGAGAACGTGCACAGGGCAGAGAGTTGGATTTTCTAGATAGCCAGAGGTTATCATGAAGGCAACAAGGAGCATGTGCAAGATTCCTTAGAATCTGTGAGTTTGTAGAAGGTATCAAGCTCAGGAGGAATAGCGCAAAGTTGCACGCAAAGCGCAAGTGTGCACCAAGGACAAGGTTAACTTCATTTCCAAAGCTCAGGAGAGATAGATTTTTTTAGAAACACAGACGCGGCCCAAAGTCATCAGAACTCGTAGAAGGAGAAAAGGTTGATACCCTTGAACACTTAGAAAACCTTCTAAGTTAGAGAGATCAAAATCTCAGGAAGAAGAGAGACAATGGTTGTTGGATCGAACACTGTGAAGAATATGGACCATTAGATTAGAGTCCAAATAGGAGGAACGAGTGCACAAGAGAGGAATAGATCCCATCCGTTGGATCTGAGCACAAAGGACCAGCAACCATTAGATCCAGTGGATTTGCAAGGAATATAAGATCAGGAGGAATACCCAACAACCGTTAGATTGAATTAGTGGAAAAACAGGACAAGCAAGGGATGAGATCTGAGATCTCAATCATCTGAATACCCATCAGCCATTAGATTAAACCCAAATTCATGTCATCCATCGGATCATTTTCAAGTTGAAGGATAGGATAAGAGGGGCTAAAGGGTTGAGAATTTGATTATCTGAATACCCATTAGTCGTTAGATCAAACCCGAATTCCCGTCAATCGTCGGATCATTTTCGATTGGAAGGATAAGATAAGCGAGGTAAGATTTGAGATCTCATTTATGCCAATTTTTGTCAGCCATTGGATCATTCTAAGTGGAAGGACAGAATAAGCTAGAAGAGTTGCATCGTAGACAGATCGAGTCGTTGATGTGAGATCTTGATTAAACGAACAACATTTTTTTTGGGTATAAATATGTGAGGAGGTTAAGCTTCAGAAAAATCTCACCTCAATAATTTCAAGTTTGAGATTTGAAACACCCAAAGCCTGAAGACCCGGAGAGCCGAAATAAATCCTCGATCGTCGGATCATCCGAACTGAATTTCAACTGTCAAATCATTATAAAGTGGAAGGACGGGATAAGTTAGGAAAAGGATGTGGTAATATCAGCAGTCGAGATTTGAGGACTCAGATCTATGGTCGACAAGGCATATTGGACCCCCCAAACTTTCTTCCTTTAACCGTGGGGGGAGGTCTGAGCTGGTGGTATTTTCCATGTGGTACCCTCATACGTGTCACCTTCCTGTTAACTCGAACCCCCCTCGCTCATTACCACTTACTTCCTAATCCCCCCTCTAATTAAACCACCAAACCACTCATACATACCACCTTCGCACTCTAATGTCACACTCCACTACCCGATACATGTCACACTCCACTAATCGCTACACATCACACTCCACTACCTCTCTTTGCCTCCACACCCTGCTACACTACCTACACATCTCACCCACGTCAATAGATATTCCATTTCGAAAGATATCCAATCAGAAGAAACAAGAAGTTGAGATTCAAAATCTACGAATTCCAGAGATCCAAAGGATATCTTGACCATTGATCCAAGAGGGACACATGTCAGTGGATTGTCAATTCCGGAAGTTTGGCGTATGGGAAAAGTGAGGTTTGAGATTTGAAACTCTCAGAACCCGGATCACGAATTAAATCTTAGCCGTTGATTTAGGAAAGGTAGATCTGATCCACAGAATTGAGAGGACAAATTTGAATCGTCAGTTCAGGAGAACCGTCAAGATCGTGAGATCGACGGTCCCTTCGCATTGCAGGGCCATAACATGCTCATATCTTAATTTTTCGTGAGCAGACCACAATTGAAACCATGGTTTTGGATAAAGGGTATGTGGCAGCTGGAGGTGGATTGTGGGGAGAAAAGTGGTTGATCCCAAACCATCTTTGGACACGCCCACAATCACATGGTCACATGAGATCATCGCCCAAGGTCATATCAAGAAACGGAGGTAGTGCTCACTAAACCGAGATCGGGAAGCACCTTTTGAATAAGAGTTTGGTCACAACCATGGCTACATCAGTGGAAGAGAAGGGAAGGATCTAGCATTTCTAGGATCCACCTCAGAGTTTCGTGAGTTGGGAGAATCAAGGTGACTCGCAACAGAAAATCCGAAACGTGAAGTCACGAAGCATCTTTTGGATAGGCGTCTAATCACAGCTCGTGGTCACATGAAAGGAAGGGGCTTAGCCAAAAAATATAGCACCCACTGTGAAGTTTTCTCGGGAATGGAAAAGGCGCCTAAGGGATGAACATGTGGAGGTTCTCTTTGTAACTACTAAAATAGAGTGATTGTATCTGCCAGAGAATTCGAAGAGCATCAGGGTGATCGCCAGAGGAGATGAAGAGTCTCAAGGTAACTTCCAATGGAATGAAGACTCATCATAGAGACAATTGACAGATGGAAAAGTGTCAAAGATTGTAACTACTAGAGAAGCCAGAGAATCTCAGGATAACACCCGCTAATGATGAACAGACCCAGTATAATCGCTAGAGAGGAAGAAGAGTTGTGTGTATGATCTGGCAGAGGACTTGGCATGATAAATATATGCAGAACAGAGAAGAGATGGTTTCTTCTTTTGGATAGTTATTCATGTGGGTAGAAGCATGTTGTGTGTAGCAGTTGAAGCACACAGAAGAGGCGTAGCGCATATAATGGAAATGGTGCATAGAGCATAAGACACAAAAGAAAAATATAGAACAAAGATACATATATGAGATAGGAAGAGAAATCCTAGGTGCACATGAAGAGACAGAGCAGAAGAATAGAAAGCGTAAGAATATGCGAGCAGGAAGACACTGATGCAGGCAGAGTAGAGCAGTGTAGCAGAACAATGATGAGACTAGTAAGCCATTGATAAATACTGTATCACCGTAATAAATTGCAGAAAGCAAAGATTTATATTTTAGGGTGGTAGGGAGGTGCTAGGGAGGATTGTTGTCGTCAGAGTTTCAAGTGGGTGCTTTAACATAGGGAGTTTTAGCTTCCATCTGGTTGCAGCCAAAAATACCAAGGTGGTAGGGTGGTGCAAGGGAGAACCATTGTTCTCTGTTATACAGGTTGGTTCCTCTGTAACTAGAAGTTGATGCTTCCATCCAGTTGGTGCTGGAACACTCAGGGAGTTGGTGCTTCCTTCTAGTGGATGCTAGAGAATCAAGAGAGTTGGTTCTCTCAACAAGTTCTTGCTTTTAAATCAGAGGTGGTAACCTCAAAATGATTGGTGCTCATAATAATGATAATGTACATAAAATAAATACTACTTATCATATCAAGAAGAAGAGGTTTTCTCCCTTTATGGGTTTCCTCAAGAATATCTATCTCTATGTATTTCATGTGTGTGATTGATGTTGAATATTCTATTGCTTACTTCCCTGCATTATTGTGACCATCATTGAGTGTTCTGTAAATATTTTAAAATGGGCATAATTGTTTAAGCACAGTAACAACTAATTCACCCCCGCCCCCCTCTCAGTTGTCCAACAATTGGTATCAGAGAAAGTTCCCTTTATTTAAGGGTAGATACTAGATCTTAAAAATGACTATCCATGAAGGAACTTCAACCAATAAGCCTCCTATATTTGATGAAAAAAAAAATTCCTTCTAGAAGGTTAGAATGAGAACATACATCATGGCCTTAGGTGTTGATGTTTGGGATGTTGTAAAGACTGGATATACAAAACCTATTGTGCTAGCTTCCAAAGATGATAAGTTAGAATTTAGCTTCAATGCAAAGGAAATGAATGCTATCTTGAGTGGGCTTGCTGAAGTTGAATTTGTAAAGGTCATGGAACGTTAATCTGCGAAAGAAATGTGGGATAAAATTGTTAGAAGTTATGAAGGAGATGAGAAAGTAAAAGATGCCAAACTTCAGACACATAGATTGAAATTTGAACAACTAAAGATGAATGAGGATGAAACACTTAGTAAATATTTTTTAAGAGTTGAGGAGCTTGTGAATTCCATGAAGGGTCTTGGTGAGAAGATTGAAGACGCATTTTTAGTTGAAGATTTTAAGATCTCTACTTGATAGATTTAATCCAAAATTTTTTGCAATAGAAGAACTGAATGATCTTAAAACTCTGTCTATTGATCAAGTCATAATAAATCTAACTAATTATGAAATGAGGATTAGCAAAGATAACTCCACCACTAGAGAAGCATCTTTTAAAGAAGACAAGAATGCTAATTCGGAATTAGTTGATATTGAGCCAAAATTTGTGAGAAGGTTAAATAAAGGATCAGGCAAATACCAAGGCAAGATTCCCTTCAAATGTTTTAACTGTGGAAATATAGGTCACTTTGCATCTAAGTGTTCACACAAGAAGAAGGACCAGAACTCTGAAGGTGAAGAGAAGTACAAATCCAAAAGATTTGATAAAAATAAAAGTTTATGTGTAAACTATGATGACTCTTCAGAAGACACAAATAGTGACTCTTCCTGTGAAGATAAGGTTGATGACTTTATGCTTATGGACAAAGAGGATTATGATAAAAAAATCATAGGAAGTGATGTTAATGATGAAGGAGTTGTGGTTGATATGGAAGGTGAACTAATCAGTGTTGTAGAAGAGATTGACAGACTCGGACTTAAAAAGAGAAAACAAAAAAAATTGTTGATACAGTTTGAGAAAGACAGTAAAAAACATGATGAAGACTTTTCCCTGCTAAAAGTGGAATTAGGAGAGGAAAATAAAATATAGGACATTCTGAAACATCAGTTATCGGAGAAGAAGGCAAGATGTGAAGCTTTGGAAGATGAAGTAGTGAAAACTAGAAAAGAGTTGGAGAAGTTTCAAGCCTTGTATCACCAAAATATATCTAGTATCAAAGCCTCAAAGGATTAGCCACCATTCTAAATCAACAAAGGAATCCAAAGTTGAAAACTAGTTTGGGTTATGAAGAGGGATCAAGTAGTGGTCAACCAAGCAACATAGAATCCATCAAGATTGTCAAATCTACATCCAATGACAACAACAAACCTGCAGAAACAAAGGAAGATAATCAGCCGTCAAGGAGAAGTAAAGAAAAAGGTGCCAGAACTGAATCTGCAGAACAAATAAATAATGAACCCTCTACTCAAGGAAATCATCAACATGGAAGAAATCGAGTTGCTCAAAGAAGACAACCATTTTCCAAGTACAAATATTTTTTCTATGGATATTGTTTCTATTGTTCTAAATTTGGCCACAAAGTTGTAAATTGTTCCTTAAGATTTAGAAATGATCAATCAAGACACCCAAGGAATAAATACCTGCCACAACAAAGAATGAGACAACCAAGTAACAAACAACCACAAATTGCAAATTGTCAAATTAAGTTTAGAGACATGCAACCGAGGAGGTCAAGAAATAATGAACAACCAATGAATAGACAACATTGCACCAATCACGTTGACCTATTGAACAATGAGCTCAAATTCTATAACTATCATGACTTCGTCCACAAAGTTGCAAACTTCCATCTGAAGAATTACAAAGAAGATCCAAAGATAAAGCTCTTAGCTAGAAATGCCAACACATGGAAAAATAAAGATAGTGAAAAATGTGGTCTAGTACTTTCAACTCAAAAACAAGAGACCCCTGGAATATATAGAGTGGATGTTCCAAGCACATGACTAGAGACAAGGATAATATTCTATCTATAAGTAAAATAAAAACAGGAAATGTGACCTTTGGAAATGATGAACCAGGTAAAATCAAGGGTCAAGAGATGGTGATTTTGAGTAATGGAAAAGGAGATGCCCAGGATGTTCTGCTTGTAGATGGTCTGAAACATAACTTGCTCAGTGTAAGTCAAATGTGTGACAGAGGCTATGAATAGGTGTTCACTTTAAAAGATTGTAGGGTAAATAATGTAAACTTAGGACAAGTGGTGGTTGAAGACATAAGGACAGATGATAATGCATCTGTGTTGAAAGAAGATAGAAAAGAGTGTCATATAAGAAAACATGATGAAGGTTGCTTATGGCATAGGATATTTGGACATCTAAAATTTGACCACTTTATCAAGCTCAAAAATCTTAAGGCAGTAAAAGATCTTCCAAAATTATCAAAGTCACAGTATTCTGTGTGTAAACCCTCCCAAGTAGGAAAGCTAACCAGGACATGGTTTAAATCCAAAGAGCTCTACTTCAACAGAGAAGCCACTCCAATTAGTTCATATGGATTTATGTGGACCATCAAAACAAGAAGGCACAGGGAAGGAAAAATATTTCATGTTGATCATTGATGATTACTCCAGACTCACTTGGGTTGCTTGTCTCAAAGGAAAAACTGTAGCATTTGAGAAATATAAAATATTTAAATCTTTAGTTGAGAATCAAACAGGCAACAGGTTAAAGGCAGTAAGATTAGACAGAGGAGGAGAATTTATGTCAAGTGATTTCAAGGAATTATGTGATAAACATGGGATCAGGAGAGAATACACAATCCTAGGAACTCCACAACAAAATGGAGTAGTTGAGAGGCAAGTATGATGACAGGGTTGATGAAGGCACCTTCTTAGGATATTCTACAAATGGTAAAGGATATAGATGCTTTAATAAAATATTGTATAAATTAGTTGATTGCATTGATTTAAAGGTTGATGAAGGAGTCCCAATAAGAGAGGTGAGCAATATTGAGTCTGCTACAGAGGATACAGCTGAAGTTGAAGATGAACAGGCCCAAGAATCAGAAGGAGAAGACTCTGAGTTAGATACAAATACTCTGCAGGACTCAAATAAGAGAGTTCATCCTGTCAGGCGGAGTATGTGTTGGTTGAATACCTGATACCTCCGAAAAATACTGCAACAGCTCAGGGAGAGCATGTTTTCTTTGACATTGATGTCAAAGGGGGAATATGTGGTCTGGATGCTAAAGTTGGAGGTCTAAGAAGAATAGAGAACCCTTTCAGGGTTGCCATCAATGCCAAAGGGGGAGATTGTTGGCATGTTTATAGGCATAGTGTGCTTGTCATTGATGGCAAGAACAATGATGATGATGGCATATTGGTAGCAATGATGACAAATAAGAAAGAAATAATGATAGCATCAGGAATGACCAGACCATGAGAAATTGTTGTCTACAAGATAAGGAGGACGCGCATAGGGAAGAGAGTTGAATTTTCTAGATAGCCATAGGTTATCATGAAGGTAGTAAGGATCATGCGCATGATTCCTTAGAATCTGTGAGTTTGTAGAAGGAATCGATCTTAGGAGGAATAACATAGAGTTGCACGTAGAGCGCAAGTGTACGCCAGGGCCAAGGTTAACTTCATTGCCAAAGCTCAGGAGAGATAGCATTTTTCAGAAATGTAGATATGAGCCAAAGTCATCAGGGCTCACAGAAGGAGTAAAGTTTGAGACCCTTGAACACTTAGAAAACCTTCTAAGTCAGAGAGATCATAAGCTCAGGAAGAAGAGCGACAGTGGTCGTTGGATTGGACACTGTGAAGAATATCGACCATTAGATCAGAGTCTAGATAGAAGGAATGAGTGCACAAGAGAGGAGCAAATCCCATCCGTTGGATCTAAGCGCAAAGAACCAACAATCGTTAGATCCAGTGGATTTGCAAGGAGGATAAGCTTAGCAGGAATACCCAACAATTGTGGGATTGAATTATTGGAAGGAAAAGATAAGCAAGGGCTGAGATCTGAGATCTCGATCGTCTGAATACCCGTCAGCCATCAGATCAAACCCTCAGATCATTTTTGAGTGGAAGGATAAGATAAGTGAGGTAAAATCGGATATCTCATTTATGCGAATTTTTGTTAGTCGTTGGATCATTCTAAGTGGATGGACAAGATAAGCTAGAAGAGTTGCATCGCAGACAGATCGAGCCGTTGATCTGAGATCTTGATCAATAGAACAAAACTCATTTCGAGTATAAATATGTGAGGAGGTTAAGCTTCAGAAAAATCTCAGCTCAAGAATTTCAAGTTTGAGATTTGAAATACCCGAAGCCTGAAGACCCAAAGAGCCGAAATAAACCCTCGACCGTCGGATCATCCAAAGTGAATTTTAGCTTTCAGATCATTCTAAAGTGGAAGGAGAGGATAAGTTAGGAAAAGGACATGCTAATCTCAGCGGCTGAGATTCGGGGACTCAGATCTATGGTTGACAGGGCATATCGGACCACCCCGACCTTTCTGCCTTTAACCGGGGGGGGGGGGTTCGATCTGGTGGTATTTTTCATGTGGGACCCTCATACGTGTCACCTTCCTGTTAACTTAGACCCCCTTTCTCATTACCACTTATTGCCTAATCACCCCTCTGAGTAAACCACCAAACCACTCATACATACCACCTCTGCACTCCGACATCACACTCCACTACCCGCTACACGTCACACTCCACTACCGCTCTATGCCTCCACACCCCACTACACTGCCTACATGTCTCACCCATGTCAGTAGATATTCCATTTCAAAAGATATCCAGTCAAAAGAAACGAGAAGTTGAGATTCAAAATCTCCAAAGTCTGAAGACCCGAAGGAGATCTTGATCATTGATCTGAGAGGGACACACGTTAGTGGATTGCCAACTCTAAAAGTTTGGCGTATGGGAAAAGTGAGGTTTGAGATTTGAAACTCCCAGAACCCGGATCATGAAGTAAATCTCAGCCGTTGATTTAGGAAGGGTAGATCTGATCCATGGACTTGAGAGGATATATCTGAACTGTCAGTTCAGGATCACTATCAAGATCGTGAGATCAACAGTCCCGTCGCATTGCAAGGCTAGAACATGCTCATGTCTTTATTTTTCGTAAGTGGGTCGCAATTGAAACCATGGTTTTGGAGAAAGGGTACGTGGAAATTGGAGGTGGATTGTAGGGAGAAAAGAGGTTGATCCCAAACCACCTTTGGACGCACCCACAATCGCATGGTCACATGAGATCCTCTCCCAAGGTCATATCGAGAAATGGAGCTAGTGCTCAATAGACCGAGATTGGGAAGCGCCTTTTGAATAAGTGTTTGGTCACAACCATGGTTACATCAGTGGAAGAGAACAGAAAGAGCTAGCGTTGCTAGGCTCCACCTCGAAATTTCACGAGTTGGGAGAATCAAGGTGACTCGTAGCAGAAAATCTGAAATGTGAAGTCACGAAGCACCTTTTGGATAGGTGTCTGATCACAGCTTGTAGTCACATGAAAGGAAGGGGCTTAGCTAGAAAAGATAGCGCCCACTGTGAATTTTTCTCAGGAAGGGAAAATGTGCCAAAGGGATGAGCATGTGGAGGTTCTCTCTGTAACTTTTATAACAGAGTGATTGTATCTGCCAGAGAATTCGAAGAGCTTCAGGGTGATCGCCAGAGGAGATAAAGAGTCTTGAGGTAACTACCAGTGAAATGAAGACTCATCATGGAGACAATCGATAGATGGAAAAGTGTAAAAGACTATAACTGTCAGAGAATCCAAAAGATCTCAGGATAACGCCTGCTAATGATGAACATACTTAGTATAATTGCCAAAGAGGACGAAGAGTCATGTGTATGATTTGGCAGAGGACTTGGCATGATAAATATACACAGAACAGAGAAGATATGGTTGCTTCTTTTGGATAGTTATTCATGCAGGTAGAAGCATGTTGTGTGCTGCAGTTGAAGCACACAAAAGAGGCATAGTTCATAGAATGGAAATGGTGCACAGAGCATAAGACGCAAAAGAAAAATATAGAACAAAGATACATATATGAGATAGGAAGAGAAAGCCTAGGTGTACATGCAGAGATAGAGAAGAAGAACAGAAAGCGCAAGAATATGCGAGCAGGAAGACACTAATGCAGGCATAGCAGAGCAGTGTAGCAGGACAGTGATGAGACTAGTAAGCCATTGATAAATATTGTATCACTGTAATAAATTGCAGAAATCAAAGATTTATATTTTAGGGTGGTAGGGAGGTGCTAGGGAGGACTGTTGTCCTCAAAGTTTCAAGTGGGTTCTTGAACACAGGGAGTTGTAGCTTCCATATGGTTGCAGCTAGAAAAACCAAGGTGGTAGGGTGGTTCAAGGGAGAACCATTGTTCTCTATTATACAGGTTGGTGCCTATGTAACTGAAAGTTGATGCTTCCATCCAGTTATTGTTGGAACACTCATGGAGTTGGTGCTTCCTTATAGTGGGTGCTAGAGAATCAAGAGAGTTGGTGCTCTCAGCAAGTTGTTGCTTGTGAATCAGAGGTGGTAGCCTCAAAATGAGTTGGTGCTCATAAGAATGATAATGTAAAGAAAGCAAAGACTACTTATCATATCAATAAGAAGAGTTTTTCTCCCTTTATGGGTTTCCTCGAGAATATCTGTCTCTGTGTATTTCATGTGTGTGATTGATGTTGAATATTCTATTTCTTACTTCCCTGCATTATTGTGATCATCATTGAGTGTTTTGTAAAGAGTTTAAAATGGGCATAGTTGTTTAAGCACAGTAAAAACTAATTCACCCCCCCCCCCTCTCAGTTTTCCAACAAGAGTTATATAGCGAAGTTGTGGTAGTGGAGACTTTACAAAGTGCATCAGAGCTAGGAACGTTACAAAGTGGTATCATAGCTGGGAACTTTACAAAGTGGTATCAGAGCTCAAATTTTGATGTGACATGGCCTTTGAGTAGAGATGGGGATGTTACAAAGTGCTATCAGAGTTCTTGGTTCAACAATGGACTTGTATGGGATAGAGATCCACATGAAGTTGGAAAGAAGGGAATTTTTATGATGGTCGTGGGGTCGCAAGATGAAAATATGGAAGCGTAGTGAAGAAAGGACTTGTGTGTGTTAGTATTGGTGCACAGTGTGTGCGTATTAAATTTTGGCATTGCGCGCGGTGCAACACTTATGGTGAGCGGAATATATCAGTGCATGGAGTGTACGCACTGAATATTGGAAGTGACGAGTATAGAATTGGTGGAGCACACATAATATGGTAGTGAAATACATGCACAATGAATATGGACACCATGTAGAATTGATGGGTGCATGCATAATAATAGTGCACAGGGTATGCACATTGAAAGTTGTTGATGCACAGTGAGAACGCATTGAATATGAGCATTGCATGGAGCAGAATTATTGGCATGTGCATAGTGTTGGTGCACAATGTGTGTGCATGGAATGTTGGTGCTATGTGGAGAAGAATTAGAGATGCGCATTGAGTATTGGGTAAGAGAGGGTGCATGGTGAATGTTGGAATGGAATAGAGAAAATATGTAATTTGTGTGGAATATTGGTGTGCGATAAAAAAGTTGTAAGCACTAGAGAATGATGCGCGGAACCCAAAATTTGTGGGTGCTAAATATTAGTGTTCATAAAAAAATTGTGCACACTGAATTTTGGAGCGTTGTATGCACACTTGGTATTACATGTATAGAGAATGCAAGCGTGATGGATATGGGTGTATAAAACATAATTGGTATACATGTGATCTTTGAAAGAAAGAAAAGGAGAGAAAAGAGGAGGAAAATTCATGCACAAAGGAGTCCAAATATCCGCCCAAAATGTTGAATTAGGCTGTTAAATTCACCAAGAATCAGAAGAAAGGATCCTGATACACTTATGGAACATAATGTGCATAATATTTATGGATTTCATAAATTATTTAGTCCAACAAATCTTGTTTCCTGCACATTTTGCAGAGTTAACAACAATTGATCATTACAGAATCAACACATAGATCAGAAGCATGGAATATGCACAAAGAACCTACAACCATGGAGATGAGGTCAGAAGGATGTACGACAATATAGGTTATGAGGGTAAATATTCAAATGGACATGGAAAATCTAAGGAAGAAAGAATGAATATGGTGAATACCACAAAAAATTTGCAAAATGATGTCCAAAGTTATAAAGTTGATAATTATAGGCTTATCAAAGCCAAGGACGAAGAAGATGGCTTCAACATCAATTTGTTACAAAGCTTGGACAAAATTGAGAAAAACATGGACATGGAGACCGAGTCAAGCAAATTGAGGAGACACAAGTCTCATGGTGAGAGAAGAAAAACCTGAAGTGTTGATAGGCATCACCATCACTCTCCAAGATATTTAGCTAGTAGATCGTGCAGTAATTCAAGCCCATATCTTGTCATGAAGAATAAGAGGAGGTCTGGGGTGGATGAGATACAAGGATAAATGAATAATATTAAGCCTCCTAATTTTGATCTTGAGCACACAAATGATGAGTATGCAGAGACTTGGCTGTTGGGCATGAGAAAGTACTTTTAGCTATATAATTACTCTTCACAGGAAGAAGGGAGAATTTCCATCTATCAACTTAAGGGGAAAAAATCAATGTGGTGGGACCATTTTGTGCAAGTACAACACATTGATGAGAGAAAGGTTACTTGGAGGGAGTTTAGGAGGTATTTTCAAAAGAAATACTTAACCAAATGTTACTATGATAGGAAAATTAAGGAGTTCTTTGAACTCATGCTTGGAAGTATGACCATAGATGAGTATGAGAGTAGATTTTTAGAGCTATTGAAGTATGTTTCTTTCATCAAGGATGAATAGGTTAAGATTCAGAGGTACTTTAAGTGGGATACCATCATTTATGAGTGATAAGATACAATATGATTATCCAAGACATTGGAAGAAACTATAAGGAGAGCCAAGTGTCTTTATGATTAGCATAGAGAAATACCCACTTACCAAAAGGATTGGGAAGACAAGAAGAAAGGAATTATGGAGTAGAGGAATAAGGGAGCCAAGCCACCATTCTTTAGAAAAAAAAATCAGGGACAACCAACTCCCAAGGAGCTTAGAATGATAGAGGCAATGGGGAAAACACCAAGGCATCAACTAATGAAGTGTTGGGGTTGTGAGGAAGATCATATGTATAGATATTTTCCTCATAGAGGTTAAAAAGTGAGGACTATTCACAATATACAACAATTTGATATAGTGGAGGACATGGGAAGAAATGTACCTAAGATCTATGTAGCCTTGGATAACAAGCAAGATGAGTTTTGGTCACATATGATTGAAGTGGAAGGTAATATCAACAACCAACCGATTGCTATTTTAATTGATTCGGGAGCTATTCATAGCTATCTAGATCCTAATATGGTGGAAATATTTCAATTTCCAAAAAGCAAGCTGGGGAAACCTTGGTCAATACAGCTAGCTACAGGAGAAAAAAGGAAAATTAATGAGATAGTTAACGCATGTCCAATGAACATGAATGGAGTGAGCACAAAATTATATTTGAATATTATGCCTTTGGGCTCATATGATTTCCTAATTGGTATGGATTGGTTGGACATGAATCATGTTGTCTTAGACAATTACGATAAAGCATTTACTTGCTTGGATGAGAAAGGGAACTTGAGGACAGTTTAGGGTATTCCTAGGCAATAACCATCAGGGAAGTTTCAACCTTGCAGCTAAAGAAAAGATTTAGGAAAGGCTGCTAGATATTTGCAGTGCACATGGAAGAGGCACCCAAGGGTAAAGTGTCAAATATTTAAAATTATGTAGTCCTAAATGAGTTTGAAGATGTATTTAGAGAAATATCAGGGTTTCCACCCAAGAGAGATATTTATTTCTCTATAAATATAATTCCTGGAACATCCCTAGTATCCAAGACTCCTTATAGGATGAGTACACCATAACTGAAAGAATTGCAAATGCAACTTGAAGAACTTATAAAGAATGGGTGTATATGCCCATGCGTTTCACCTTAGGGTACCCTAATATTATTTGTGAAGAAAAAGGATGGAATGTTGATATATTTCATTGACTTCAAGCAGCTGAATAAGGTAACAGTGAAGAAAAAATATCCTTTTCCAAGGATATATGACCTCTTTGATCAACTGAAGGATGAAAAAATATTCTCTAAGATAGACCTTAGATCAGGCTATCAACAGGTAAGAATTAAAGGGGAAGACATAAAAAAGAAAACCTTCAGGACAAGGTATGGCCATTATGAGTTTACAGTGGTGCCATTTGGGTTGTATTCATGTGTTTAATGAAATGTATTTTTAGAGAATACTGAGATAAGTTTGTAATTGTTTTTTTGGATGACATAATTATTTACTCAAAGTCTGAAGAAGAGTATGAGCATCACTTGAGAATGTTGTTGCAGGTATTGAGAGAACATCAGTTGTATGCAAAGTAGAGCAAGTGCTCATTCTACCAGAGGAAGATTCATTATTTAGGTCATATCATTTCAGAGGAGGGGATAGCAATGGACCCAGAGAAGATAAGATCCATTGAAGGATGGACAACACCAAGGAATGTTGCAAAGGTTAGATATTTCATGGGACTTGTAGGGTACTACAAATATTTATTGAAGGCTTCTCAAATATTGCACACCTAATAATATCCTTGCAAAATAAAGGTGCAAGATTTGAATGGACTTCTGATTGTAAAAGGAGTTTCCAACACTTGAAGAGTTTGTTGACAAGTGCACCAATTTTGAGAATTGTTGATCCCAATAAATAATTTATTGTGTGCATTGATGCATGCAAGGAAGGGCTCGATGGAGTCCTTAGTCATAATGGTCATGTGGTGTGCTACAAATAAAGGAAATTAAAAAAACATGAAAGACACTATCCTACTCATGATTTGGAATTGGCATCCATAATGCATGCCTTGAAAATGGGGAGGCACTACCTTATGGGAAGAAGATTTGAGTTGAAGACAAACCACACTAGTCTGAAATACTTGTTTGGTAAACCAACTATAAATGTCAGGAAAAGTAGGTGGTTAGAATCCCTTAGTGATTATGACTTTGATATAAATCATATCAAGGGTAAAGAGAACAAGGTGGTTGATGCACTTAGTAGGAGAGTACATGAGATGCATGCTACAACCATTAGCATTTACAAATCATATTTGAAGGGAAAATTTTCAGAAGCTGCAAAATCATATCAACATTGTGTGGAAATAAAGAAAAAGGTACAACATGGTATTTTGCAGCAGACCATTGACAATTTTAAGTTACATGAGGATGGAATCCTCATGTACAAAAGAAGAATTTATGTGCCAAACTCTCAGGAATTGAAAAATTTTCTATTAAAAGAAATGCACAATGTGATTTATGTTGGGTACCCAAGCTACCAAAAGAAAATTACAGTTGTCAAGAAATAGTACTATTGGCCGGATATGAAGAAAGAAGTGGTTGATTTTATTGCCAAGTATTTGGAATGTCAAAAAGTCAAGGCTGAGCACCGACACCCAGTTGGTTTGCTACAACCATTACCTATTCCTGAGTAGAAATGGGATGTTGTCACAATGAACTTCATCACTAAGCTTCCCAGAAAAACCAAGCAAAATGATTGCATCATTGTAGTGGTGGACAAGCTTATTAAAGTTTCCCACTTTATTCTAGTAAAACTTGCACAAAAGGAAGCTAACATTACTGATATTTATACGAGGTAAATTGCTATGCTTCATGGTGTGCCTAAGACAATTTTGTTTTACAGATATCCCAAGTTCACATCCAATTTTTGGAAGGGATTATTTAAAGGATTTGGGAAATTTTTGAGTTTTAGCGTAGCCTACCATCCAGAGACAGATGGGAAAACATAAAAGGGTAAATCAAGTGATAAAATATATGTTAAGAATGTATATGATGGAAAAACCGACACAATAGGAAAAATATTTACATTTGGTTGAGTTTGTGTATAACAATGGGTATCAAGCATCTCTAAAGATGAGCCCATTTGAGTCACTTAATGGCAGAAGGTGCAACATACCAACAAGCTGGGACAACCCAACAAATAGAGTAATGGCTCAACCATATTTACTTAGGGAAATGGAAGAGCAGGTGGTGAAAATAAAATAGAATTTAAAGGCTTCCCTGGAAAAGAAGAAAAGTTATGTAGATAAATGCATAACTCACAGAGAATTTAAAGTGGGTGGCCACATGCTTTTGAAAGTGAAAGATAGGAAGAGTTCAATTGAGTTGGGAAATTGTTCAAAGCTTGCAACACATTATTGTGGGCCATTTGAAATCATGGAGAGGATTGGTCCTGTTGTATACATGCTTGCACTGCCTACATCCATATGCATTCATAATGTGTGTCATGTATCTTTACTTAAAAATTATGTGTCTAATGTTAATCTTGTAATTTATTGGAATATGATTCAGGTGGAGAAAGAAGGAAACTTATGAGTTCATTCGGTGTACATATTGGACCAAAAATTCAAGATACTCTAGAATCGAGCAATAGGACTGGTAAAGGTTCAGTGGACATGTTACGGTCCTGAGGATGCAACTTGGGAGTAGGAGGATGCTATGCGCATAGAGTACCCGCATTTTATTTTAAGACTTTTGAAATTTTGATTGTACATCATGCACTGAGGACATTATATAAATAAGTGGGAGGGGAATGTAATACCCCTAGGTTGAACCCCAATTTTAATGCAAATGTAATTGTATATATAGGTTGGTGAGTCGTGGCACATAATTTTTGGGTATAGTTAAGTGCACGGGAACCAAGGAAAGAGTGTGCGCTCGCTTCATAAATTTGCGTACACCTGAGTAAGTGCACGAGGATTTTCGTTTGCATGAATGAAGTGAAGAGTGTACGCCATTTCATAGCTTTGTGTGCATGAGGATCGCTTCAAATTTCCCATCAGACCATGTATGTAGCCAGGATATTTTGGGGCTGAAGATCCTTTGTATATATGTATATTAAGGCCAAAGTGCTTGTGTGGTTATTAGGATTGTAAGTCTGGATTGTGACAAAGTTGTGCCTATTTTTGTAAAATGTAATTGCAATCAGATATTAATAACACATATCATTGTGCATAGACCAATCAAACGAAAAGAGACGAGGGGCTTAAAATTCCATTAGAATTGGAAATGGGTGTGAAGCTTAATGGGAATATTTTAATAATAATTCCAAAAGTATAATTATGGGATATGTATTTATCCTAAGTTCCTAAGGAATGGAAATGGTTAACCAAGTGGAGCTAAGTTAGATCTTAAGGTAACAAGTGTCAATTTATAATCATGCAAATATTTTGTTGGACCTCAATGTATTTTGGGGGTTTCGCTCATTCCTTCATCAGTCAAACCAACTTTCCTTTGCTAAGCATCCACATATTACCAAAAATTGTTGTCATCACATACCTCTGTGCTTGGGAAGGATTGTTCATGATTGAAGAGGTGGGTTTTCAGGTCCATGTATGATTGAAGAGGTGGGTTTTTAGGCCCGTGTGCTATTGAAGAAGTAGGTTTTCAAGCCTGTTTTTTTCGAAGAAGTGGGTTGTCAGGCCCGTGTTTATCGAAGAAGCAGGTTGTTAGGCTTGTGTTTGTCGAAGAATATAGTTGTTAGGCTAGTGTTTTTAAAAGAATCAGGTTGTTAGGCCCGTGTTTTTCGAAGAAGTGGGTTGTCAGACCCATGTTTCTCGAATAAGCGGGTTGTTGGTCCCATGAAAATTCTCTCCAGGTGAGAGAACTGCTGGGAATATTTTTCCAAAGGTGCACAGTTGCAACTACAATGCTCTAAGACTTATTGTCTGGCCTATTGTTGAAGCCCTGGAAGGGAAGTGGGGTAGCCGAATGACCGTTGAGTAGAGAAGGGGAACACTTCTTGGGGTGGGACAGACATGTGGGGAATGAGGGATTTTTGTATGTTTGTTGTTGTTGGCACCTTGTTCGAGTGTTTTGATTGTGGATGGACCTTAACTTTTCTTTGGAATCCTTTTCCCAAGTGGCATTTTAGCCCCAACTTGAGGGTGACTTACTGTTGAGAGATTCTGAGTGGCAAAGTCTATGGCTAGGAGGAAAATATTCTCTGAGTTATGTGCATGTACATGTTAAATATATTATGTGATACAATTGTACATATATATTTGTGTTTGGATTATATATGTTGTAGAACTGCATGTTTGTTGCATTTGCAGGGCATGGTTCATGATAGTTTATATGTGTTTATATATTGTTTAACATGTGAATTCTTATGCTATTGTTGCTTATGGAATTGATACATAGTTATGTTGGTTTGTGATATTGTTAGTTCTACATAGTTTTTGCAAATGTAGAGCATGGTAGTTACTAAGTGTTTCCTGTTAGATAATTCCATGGTAACTATTATGGAATTCTGAGGAAAGGCTTGAATCATCATGTGTGAAACGTGGTATTCGTCCATGCACGCGAATGGGACATATCTTGCACATGGAATAGGAATGGTTGCATGCATAGTTGTATTATGAGTTCTTTTTGTTTTCACAGTTGCTATCTTGATAAGTATCTTCAACAGTAATTGTATGGGTTCTAGCATGAAGCTAGAAATGTCATGCACGCTGAGGAACAATAGATGCAGTTGACACAATGATGGTTGAGCGAGCATATTTTCTAAGACAAAGTGGTTGTGCATAGTACGAGACTAGTTGTGCACACTAGGAAAACATAGCGGTGCATAGAACAAGGCCAGTCGTGTGTATTGTTGGTTTGAACAAGTTGCTTCTGTAGAAGAAAGAATTGATATCATAGATTTTATAACAAAGTTGTGGTGGTGGAAAATTTACAATGTGGTAATGGGAATCAACTAGGAGGTTGGATACATTACAAAGTGGTATCGGAGTTTGGAACTTTACATCCTATATCCTATATAGTTGTCTAACCATAGTAACAATGGCACTATGAGGTTTAGACTCATATACAAAATGGTGTTTCCAAATATATGGATGACCTAAAAGAACATCATAAACTTCAAGTGGGGAATAATCACACAATACCTCATCCTTGAAGGGATTGATGCCATAGGGAATGCGATACTATTAGCTAACACATAGATCTCATCCTTGGATGAGGCATCTGATGTTGTATGACTGCGGATGTGGTGTTGTCGACAACTCCAACTGCTTGGTGACCTCAACTATGAAGAGGTTCTCTTAGCTTATGCTATCAACAATTAAATGTAGTGGAGCCCCCTTCACCCACATCTACGAGTGAAAAAGGTGCTCACATTCCTCCAGCTCTTCTGGGTCATTTGGCTAGATCTTGGTGGTAGTGATTGTGGCACTAGGTTTTTCATCAATGATTTTCTTTCCCTTATTTGGCTCTGAATAAGAGTCAGAGCCTGGATCTGACTATGAGGATTTTAGTTCGGCCACCGATGACTACTTTGAGTGACATTCATCGGCTTTGTGCCAGAGGATTTTATATAACTCACACCACTTCCCGGTGTATTTATTCATCTTCTTGCCACCCTTCTTTGTTGACAACTTAGATTGGTTGTCCTAAGTTTGTCCTTCCTTTATTTTCCCTTTGTTCTATGTGTTGGGGCCACCTTTTCCTTGCTTTTTTATGATCCATTATAGATTCAAACTCCCGTTTATTCTGTTGGAAGGTTTACAGTTGGGAGTAAGCTTATCATTGATGGCAAGAACAGCGATGGCAAAGATTAGCGATGACAAAGATCAATGATGGAAAAGATCAGCGATGACAAATATCAGCAATGGAAAGATCAGAGTAAGTGGAACAAAGTAAGATCGGGAGGAGAAGTAGCATTTCTGATCGTTGGATCCCATTTACAATTCCCTATGACCGTCAAATCAAGTGTTGATCGAGACTGTTGATCTGAGACTCCATTTCGGAGTTTCGCGACTCGCGACTTGGAGAGGCAAGAAATATGACCATTGAAATCGCGATATGCAAAATCATGATTTAATCGCAACCATAGATTCATCAAGATCGTGGACTGTTGATTTAAGCTTCATTTCGTAGTTTCGCCTATCGCAACTTGGAGTGACAAGGACCTCCATCGAAGGAATCGCGAGATGCGAATTCACGCTGAGATTTGGACCATAGATTCATCAAAATCATGGACTATTGATCTAAGCTCCATCTTAGAGCTTCACGTATCAGGACTTGGAGTGACAAGAACCCACATCTAAGGAACTGTGAGATGCGAGATCACGAAAATATCTGGACCGTTGATTCATCAAGATTGTGGACCGTCGATCAGGGTCGATGAAGACCATAAGTTCGCAGCACCTTATAGCGCAGCCTGTGGTTACCGCGTGTGGTCACGTGGAGGAAGGACCTAGTGTAGATAAGCCCTGCCTCGGAATTTCGGGGATCGCGTCTGAGAGTGTCAAAACACGGGATCATACGAATGTTGAAATACTGAAAAGGTGAAATATCGCTATAACCAGTGGTCACCGCATGTGGTCACGTAGAGGAGGGAGCTAGAGCAGCCAAGCTCCTTTTCGGAGCTTGAAACATGAAGATTCAATATGCCTCATCACAGAATCTCCAAATTGCGAAAGTGTGAAACGCATAAATCACAGCTAATCCAATAGTGTAGATGAAACTGAAGAGGATCAGAGGGCTACTGTTGCATGTCATAGTGTAACTTCCAGAACCACTGATGGTGTCTGCCAGAGGACTCGAAGACACTTCGGGGTGATTGACAGAGGAGATGAAGAGTTTATGGGAATCTTCAAGAGGAATGAAGATGCTCGTGGAGGTGATTGACAGCTGGATGAGCATTGAAGCTTGTAACTGGAACAGAGAAAGTGAGCTCGACTGTCATAGAGAAGACGAAGAGTTTCAACTGCCAGAGAGGCTGAGGAATCTCAGCATAACATACAGTGATGTTGGTGCTTCCTTCTAGTGGGTGCTAGAGAAAAACAGAGAGTTGGTGCTCTCAGCAAGTTGCAGCTTGCAAAACGGAGGTTGTAGTCTCACAATGAGTTTGTGCTCAAATGTATGATAATGTAAAGAATGTAAATAATACTTATCATATAAAGAAGAAGAGGTTTTTACCCTGTATGGGTTTCCTTGGGAAATATTTGTCTCTGTGTTTCTCATATATGTGACTGATGTTCAATGTGCCATT
>JASDQU010738894.1:218592-275699 GCA_032191745.1 Picea mariana
AGAAGAGGTTTTTACCCTGTATGGGTTTCCTTGGGAAATATCTGTCTCTGTGTTTCTCATATATGTGACTGATGCTGAATGTGCCATTGTTCATTTCCCTGCATTATTGTTATCATCATTGAGTGCCTTGTAAATATTTTAAAAGAAGCATAATTGTTTAAGCACGGTGACAACTGATTCACCCCCCCCCCTCTCAGTTGTTCAACATATTCCTCTACTTAAAATTTTTCTTGATTTTGACAACATATCGATAAGTGGCTCCTAGTGACAAGATGTCCATAAACTCCATTTCTATTTGGATCTACCTACGTAGACCCCCACAGTATTTTAGAACCAGATGTTGCTTGAAGTATTTGATACCCAGCTTGGTGTGCAAGGTATGGAAGTCATTTGTGAACATTGGCACTGTTTGGTCCCTCTCCTTGCACAATGTGGTCCATCTCATGTACTAGTCATCGTAGTTGTCAAAAGGGTAATATCATTCCTTGATGAAATTCATAAAAGAGTCCCAAGTGGGCTCGACCCAGAATATTCCAAACTCCTCTGTGCATTTTTTCTCATAGTAAGTTTCCCACTAATGTTTGACATGGGGGACAACCTTAAGAAGCACAAAGGTGATATTTTTCATATTGGAAAAATTGTGACCAAAGAAATAACCTTCTAGTAGATTTAACCAATTTTCCAAGGAATCCACATCTATCTAGCCTTCAAATATGGGAATATCAAAATTAACATGTACCTTGAAGGGGGTGGAGCCTCCAAAGTGGTAACTTGATGAATATGAAATTGTTGTTGTCGACAACCATCAGAGGATTTGGGAGAAATTATCCATCATTTCATTCCTCTGTTGCACGAGGACTTCCATGAGCAATAGCTTAATAAGATCTCTTGCTCCCTAGTCTCTCTTTTCCTCCACCATTAGAAGTCGTCGGGGTCGGTGGGGAATATATTCCAATGGCTCAACTAATTCGATTCTCAATTCCTTATACCCTAAACTCGTTGGGGACATGCACAGAGAAATAGATAAAGAGAAAATCAATTTGATAACACTGATTCAAATTTATGAGTGAATGAAATCAAACATAAAAATAGGATTCAGTAATAACCAATTTCCATTAAGGAATAAAACATTCAGAGATCGTAAAAGAAATGAACTCACTAGAATGGTGGTAGCTTATTTATAAGAAGAGATGTGACAGCTACGTGCATTCGCAAGAAGATAATTACAATAAGGCTCAAAAGGCCTTTATAACATAAAGCACCAATAATAAAACCCTAAGCATCCAAAACCCTAACCCCGAGAGATGAAATGCCAAAAGGTTTGGGGGATTTGATGAAGGTAGTTGATACATCAACTTCTTAGGGGCGTTATTTTTGCATATGATCTACATTTGGGGTGCTTGGTACCTTGTCAAAAAGGTCTATCCAAGGAGTACACATTATGTTCTACCTAGAATGCACCTTTCACTACATATTAAGTGCCATCGAGTGAAGAAAACATGGTTTAGGGCCTCAAAACAACCCCATAAGTTTGGGACCTGAAAAACCATAGAAAGGTTTCCAAGATTGAAACTGTGTTTTGAGCCAGTGGAATAGATGGGATACCATCGATGTGTGACATATGTCCAACTAGATAAATTGTATATTGAATGATAATATAAATACATCAGAAGCTATAGAAAGAATGACAAAGAATGGGGGGCTATGAGTCCACAAGTGGGGAAAACAAGTGGGCTTAATGGGTTTAACGAGCAAAGTGAAAAGAATATTATTTTATTGCTATCCTAAGTTCCTTAACATTTCTTAATAATGATTATTAACCTTGAAAATTAGTGATAAATGTGAGATACATGTAATTTTCAAGAAGGCGCATGGTCTCTCTTTTGCATACACATATATTCCATGTTTTTTGGATATGCCATGGATTTTTCATATTTATTCTTCCTTGAGTTACTAAACTGAGCTTAAGCTATCATAGTACTACTACAATAGAATCATGAAAAACTGTTGCCGTGAATTATGAATAAATTATGATTGTTTAAGGGAAATTTCTACTACCAAGTAAATTTAACTACAACTAATAATCCCTAGAATCCCAACTGTGATATTTCCTATCTAACTTGTACTGGATCCATAGATGGAAGTGGGATAGCCTAAGGGAATGCTTAGTAGAGAAGGTCACCCCATTCCTTTGGTTGTGTAGGCTGAAGGGGAAGAGGGATGATATATTGGGAATGTTGTAGAGTGATTAGACCTATGAAACCTAGGAATTGGGCCATGAGAAGAGAGCTAGAGCTATCCATAGGCAATTCACCCTGGTGGATTCATAGCCTTGGCTTAGGGGTGGCCTCTGTTGAAGAGAGATTAAGTGTAGAAAAGAGCCTATGGTTGAGTGGAACATCCTTCTTCTATAGTCAGTTGGTGAATTATTTACATAAATATAAGTGTTCTTGATTTACTTGTGAATGTAATATGGTTTATGTTTTGAATTGAATTATTTTGCAATTTGTTGAATTCTATTTGCATGATTAACACTGTATTTATAATTTATGGTTCCATTGTGACTGATTAGGTTAATTATATTTATATAAGTCTACATTGTCGTTCTTGCATGTGTTAAATAATTAATAGCATGACAGTGAGGAAAGGTATTATAATAGGTAATTCAAAGAATGGAAGTTTAAATTTACATAATGGTATTAGAGAAAGAGATACGGTACCATAGCAACACTTTGGGGTGAAATTTGGTGGTTTTAAGAAGTACCCCATATCCTCATTGGTGCATAGAGGATTATTGGATGTGTTACATTATGGTATCAAAGCTATGGTTACATCAATGGGTCTATATGGGCCAAAACTCAACATGTATATGTAGAAATTATAGTTGTCAAGTGTTTGGAAAAATTCCTCCATGACAATAATTGGGGAAATTAGTGTTTGAAGCCACAAATGTTGAATTGACTGATCCAATTACCAAATTGGAAGGATGCTAGAATATTTGGGTAGCTTATAGAGGCATAAATGAATAAATTATTGAATTTGAGAGTTAGCTCATGAAAAATTCAGGAAAATGTAGCTTGCATGTTATGTGTTTGACAAATGTCAATGAAAGGAACTGTATAGAGCCCATAATTGAGAATTTCATGGATTTAATGCCCAAAATTTGTTTTTGATGGATTGATATGCTGATATGTAAGCAATACAAAGAAAAATTGATGAAATTTTATGTTTGTCTTGTGTAAAAATTTGGGAAAAAAACACAAATTGGAGAAAAATACCCAATTCTGGATGAATTCAAAAGGTTTAATTGGTGAAATGGTGTCAAAATTAGCAAGCAATGGTTGAGTTTAGTCCAATGAGTGAAATTATGCACAAGAGGCGGGTACCAAGGGACCACGTATGAAAAATCATGGCATTCACATGTTTAATTTGGTACACACACACAAATGTGTGTGTGTGTAGACACCCACCCACCCCCCTACATAGACATATATATGTGTGCGTGTGCATCTATCTGTACTTGAATTATCAAAGAAAACCTCATAAAATTGATGTGGACCTATACATATGACATAGACCGTACATCTGACATGTACCTATACAGGTAACATGGAATGGTAGGGTGATATGGAGGTGTCAAGGTGATGTTGGGTGGAGTCCAAGTGCATAGGTGGTGGCCACATGAAAGGAAAAAGATACAGTGGAGAAGTAGTAAGCGGTATTGCAGAGATTGAGGAAGCGGTTTTGGAAACCATATGGGGGCCTCCCCAAAGGCGATAAGTGGTAATTGTGGATCCCATAGAATATATTTTGAAAACCATGTATTGCACTCTACAATTCATAGTAGAGAAACACATGTTGGAGCATATTCTAATTGTGGAGGGTGGGGATTAGTGTTAAAGATCGAAAAGGTTTGACCTTTGTATTCAATGGATTTGTGCCATGTGTTCCAGTGGGATTTCAATTAGGAAAAAATGTGCACAAACAAATAGATGGTCAAAGCAAGACCCTCAATCACATTATTTAATGACATCGTGCCAGGTGGGGAAAATAAAAGGATAAGGAGGAGGGTACATGGATGGCCCATTTAATCAATAAAATTTATAATAAATAAATAAAGTGGCTAAAGGAAAAAATGGCCATGAATATGATGACATGGAAAGTGTAGGTACTGACACGTAGGATACCATTGCCACGGGTCATGCCATGCCAATAAAAGAAAATTTTGTTTAAGAAAAGTATGGAGCCAAAATCTTATTTTGACCATAACATGAGTAAATAAGGTCAAAATCAAGTGACATTTTAAGTGTAATCCCATGATTACAAGGGATCTAAAATTTCCAATGAGGTTGATTCACTGATTCAACTCTAGAATTTCAAAAAATGAAAATTAGTGGTTTTCAAAGAAATTGTGCAACTCCTTGCAAGTAGCTTTGTTGATGGTGAAATTTGGATAGTAAGGAAAAGGAGTAGGAATGAAGAAAACTAATGAAGCATTTGGTCAAATTCCAAAGGGTTTGGAGAGGAGATGTATAAAAATGACAAAATCCACTATTTCGGGAGACTTTTCGATGATTTTTGAAACTTATAATGGAGGAAAAGAGACCCAACATCACAAATCTGAAAATAAAAATAAAAATTGTAGTCTACATTTGATCTCCTCAACAATATAGTTAAAATTGTCCTAATAAAAATTTTCTAGTTTTTCTTCATTTGAAAGATAGTTTTGGCCAAAAATTAGAGTCTGGAGAAAGTGCAAAAAAGGAAACTTTGAAAATTCCATATTGATGCAAAAATTGATTGGAGTATTAGATTGTCGATCTGAAGGTTTTTGAGTAGTCAAAATCATAAGTATTATACATGTATAATAAAATAAAAAACTTGTTTCTTGTTAGATTTCCTTCTACATGTGGTAGAAGTTGGTCTCCAAGCTTGATTGCACCAGTGAGAAAAGTGTAGGAAATAGGCAGAAATGGTGATTTCAAAAATCCATAATTTCTAGCTAAGAATTCCAAAATGAGCATCGGACTAGTCATTGGAAATTTAATTTAGAGAGGAATAAACCCAAAGGTTTATATTATTGATAAGTTCTTCTAAATTCCTCAAAATTTGAGAAGAAAAAAACATGTAGCATTAATTGAAAAAAAAATTAACAATGTGCATATTTTCCAGAATTGGAAGAAAATGATCAGATCTAGAAAATAGATGTATATAATAATTTTACTTATATGCACATTTCTTGTGGTGCTAGTACCATATCAAGGGAAAGTAAAGACCAGAGTTGAATATTGTTATTGAAGAATCAACATGGAGGATGGACAAGATTTCCATAGTCATGAAAAGGAAGTTAGAGGCTTGGATTTTTAGTGTAGGAAATAGAATCCAATGGTAATATAGAAAGGATTAAGCCATTAGAGATGATATAAACTATGAGGATCTTAAATATGGAGGTGAAAAGTTGTATAATTTATAATGAGAGAATACTAAAGGCTCAAAAGAAGAAAAATCAATTGAACACTCATCTAGTGCAAAGATTGAATCAATTGTAGAAAGCTTGAATCAGTTGCAGAGGAAAATGAAGAATGGATCTGGCTCAAGGAATGAAAAACAAGGTAGAGTTAATTCAAGAAGAGAACATCATGGAATATCTAGGCACTTGTTGTAGGGGATAGTCGGCCCCACCGACTAGACCCTCCAGTCGACTAGCCAAGTCAACTGCAATAGTCGGTTAGGAAGTCAGTTGAATAGACATTTATCATCGATTGAATAGTTAATAAATGTAAATGACTAGTAATTGTATGTCACACACACACACACACACACACACACACACTATCTTGTAATGGAAATACAAAAGAGGTTGTTCTGGACTGATATATAATAAAATATCTCGATGGTTCTCCTCCCATTGTGTATGTTCTTCTATATTTTTGTGTGCTATTGTATATAATGTTGTAGTGTATAATGCTCTGTGTAAGGATCTGTTGGCAACCTTCTCATACTTTCCCCTATACTGCAACATTGGTTCTGTTGCCGGTAGTTTTGAACTTGGGAATGCACATAGATGCTAACTTTGGAAGACATACATGAATGGTGGGAGCATAAGATTATCAATTACATAAAAAATTATGCAAGAAGAAATTGACTGATGCTCATTAAAGCACACGCTCAATTATTCTCAAAAACTCACGAACGATTTTTGGAAGCATTATTTGCATACCTCAATCAACCTAATGCACAAACCCACTTTCGATGAGTAGTTGATGCACAATATTATAAATGAAGGAAGATAAAACTTAAATGAGTGGGTCGAGAGGATTGTCTAAGAGTACATCGAAGATCAAGCAGTTGGAGATAGAAGATAGAGTGTCAGTTCAGAAATAAAAAGAAAAATTCTATACAGAATTGCATGACAAATTCCTTTGCACCATCCCCTCCTTGCTACACAATTTCCTCTTAGACAAAGGAGTCAATGACATTATCGAGTACCAACCACCCTTGAAATATCCCTCTTCAAAATTCAACTGGTGGAAGAGACAAGAAGAGTGGGAAGTGTTCTTGGAACCTAACTGTAAAGAGACCAGAGATGCTTCAGAGTACTTTTTAAAGAAATGAGCATACAAAAAATGACAATGGACACCATCGACTACGAGTAATTTGTGTTGGCATCGGGGGGCTGGATAATCCATGTGATGAGATAAGTCAAAGTTGAAGTTAAAGACAAAAAATGAATCAAAGTCGAACCACACCCAAGTTGAAAATTCCATAAGTTGAGAGAAAGATAACTAATTCAAATGAGAAATCCGAACTTCAAATGTATATTCATAAACCATCAATCGATATTCAAAAAATAGAGTGGGATAAAAGGAAAAATAAATAGGAAGAGTTATGAAATTAGAGGGATCTACGAAAATCTCATAGAAAACTTACCCAGGTGCGACATATCGTTGGAGAAGCCCTTGAGAGTGCTCTGACGGCTCATGGGAGGAGTGGAAGCTTGCAATTGAGTATGGAAGTTGATGGTGCCCTGCAAACCAATGACCAAGTTGACATGGATATCGATGTTTCAAGACCCACAATTCAACTCTCTCTTGTCAAAATTCTTATCCTGCGTATTACATACTTCCTCCGACAAAGGCTTCACATAGATACACAGTCAAAATCAAGCTGATAGCATTGGTCAAATAACAGATATAGTGCTAATTGAAGCACAAGAAAATGGTGAAAATTGACCAAAAGATATATTTCTTCACGTAAGAGATCTCAAGGATGATACCCCCTACCAAATCTACTTTTAGAGGATTCCAATTCAACATATAGTGAAAATGAACTATCACAACCCTATAGAGGAAAATTCATTGAATATTTAGATAAATCTTGTCAAACAGGCACTCAAATCCCAAGAAAAGAACATGCATAGTTAGCAATTTAACTAGTTGATTCAAAAACCAAAAATTCGACTCAAAAAAGTAATCTGACTTCTCAATCGACCTCGACACAAACTCTTACAATAGTTCCATTTTCAAAGAAATCCCAGAAAGCAAATATGGGTCTAAATCATATCTTGATTTACGAAGGTGACAAAGACCCTAAGCGACATTGGTTCGTCTGTGAGAAATTTTGGGATGTAACTGACATAGCTAATGAGGCCAAAAAAATGGCACAGTTCGGTGCTGCCCTTCGAGACAGATCCATTACATGGTTTATGAATTATACAGACAATAAAAAATGCTGGGAGGATGATATAAATCAAATCTTCCTCAAGTTATTCAAAACTAAAGATAGCAGTCACTTGGTGGCACAAAAATTCAAAGAAATCAAGCAAACTCTAGGAGAAATAGTTCAAGAATATGACAAGAGGTTTAAAGGATTATTAATCCAAATCCCTTACGCAAACAAAGAAAAGTTGTTGGCACAATGGTATGTAGCAGGATCACTACAAAAGATTAGAATTCCCATTCGAGTGTATGATCTTAAATCATGCGAAGACATACTGAAAAAGAAAAAAGAAACAAAATGAATGATAAAGGTGCTCTATCTTTGACAATCACTAAAAAAAGACTAGAAGACAAGCTCATAGAGCTACAACAATCAATCAAAAACATGTCGATTGCACACAACGAACTCTAGTTTACCATTTTCTCAAGCGAGGGTCACACAAATATTATTGCAAGTTTAGTGATGCGCTAGAACCCACAATCAAATGCATCTAGATCAAAACATACTCTGATATTTGTGAAGCCTCAACAAATCACACAACCAAAGACTGCCCACATAATCTAAGAAATGCACGTCCCAAGTGGTGTAATATATGCAAAGAGAATAATCATTCCACTCAAGAATGTTGGCTAAATGGAAATAATAGACTAAACATTCATTCAATATATCACACACAAGTGGTTGACCAACATGTCAACCAGCCAAATGAAAATGGATACAGAGGACGAGGTCGAGGTGGTTATCAAGGTCGAGGTAGAGGATGAGGAAATATTGGTAGAGGACGTGACAACGGATGTTATTATTTATTCAATTGTTGGAAAGATGATCATATAATACCATATTTTCCCATAAAAGACACAACTAATCTCAATTTCTATAATAGTTTTGGAGTAGGAGATCATTCCCTAAAGGATTGTCTGATTGTACGAGAAGAAGTTATGAACAAAAGAAATGTAAATATCTTTCACACACTGCCAAAACAAGAGATTCTGAATTCGAATAACCTTCACATAGTAACATGTTCTAGAGATGGTGAAGATATTTATCCATACCCAGTAAGTTGAAAAAGGGGACATCGACATAGCTACCCCGATCCAGATCAATAGGACAAACTTATGCGGGAAGCAATGAAATTATTCAAGAATATCGACCAAGATAAAATGAACAAGGGATAACTTACAAACATTTCCAATAGAGCGTTAGACAAACTTCTACAGCCTCTAAAAGAAAAAAATTCGTTTGAGTGCTTGGTCGACCTACTGAGTGTTCTAAGAGAATATAAAGAAGACCAAAGATGTGTTAAAAATCTATGCCAGTTATCTCAAGAAAGACATACTAATGACTTCGACCCACAATTCGATCTCTAAATTGACGACCACATGATCAAGGAAGTCATAGTCGATTTTGGATCTCAATTAAACATACTCCCAAGGGAAACATGGATTTGACTGGGAAAACCTCTGCTACAACCAACTATGAACCTGAAGCTAGCAGATCAAAGGTTCATTAAACCAATTGGTACCCTTAAAAGTGTAATAACATCCATAATTGGAATATTGAAGTGATTCGATTTTGAAGTAATCAATTTGGTCGAAGGAATCCATGCTTATCCCGCATTAGTTGGCAGACCTTGGGGAAGACACATGCAAGCTACAATCTCTCTTGAAAGAGATAGAATCAAAGTGAAAGGGAGTGGAAGAAAAATTATAATCCCATTGGATTCAAAGGAAGGAAAACCTTGGGTTGAGACATGGGACGAAGCTCAATAAGTTAGATGATTATATCAAGTGATAAATGAGCAAAGAGACAATGTTGAGCCAAAAAATGAAGGAGAAATCCTAGTTGGATCTCCCTTATCAATAGGACAAAATTCAGAAACAAAGTTGTACAACTAGAAAATGGATAATTATGAAGCTCAAGCAAAATAATGTTGGTCGATAGAAGCCATACCAATAACAAGATCCAAATCATGCTTCTCAGTACAAGTTGTACCCATTGTGGCAGAAAGGAACTTAAATAAAATTCCAACACTCATCTCGACACATATAAATGCAAGGCAACCCTTATGATTCAGTGAAAGGAACTCTCTGTCGGTGCATGTCGATGAAGTGTCCAAGTTGGTCAGAGATCAAGGAAGAATTCAAACTCTACTCGAGTCGTTCATGGGTCAAGCCACCCGATGGTGGGAAACACATGCACCTCGACTACAAACATGGAACATTTCCACATTATACTTTGTCAAAATATTTGGGGGAAAACAATTATTGAAAAACCTAGACATCCTCACTTTCAAACCTGGGTTTGACCTAGTATCTCACATCCAACAATGTGAGAAATAATGGAAACAAGCAGGATACCAGGATGAAGGAGTATGACCACACATGTTTCCGAACACATTATCTGACAGACCACATAAATGGTATAAGATTGAAGAAGTTTTTGGACATACATTAGACTGGAACATAATCAAAAGTAACTTTGTTAAATACTTTGGATTCAGATAAGAAGATGCATTTATACAAGCAATAACAAAAGAAATCAAAAGATTTTTAAAAAAACAAGTCCTAAGGAGATAAAGGAAAGAGGAAAAGCCAAAGTCGACAAAGGATCAACCTCGACTTGTAATTTTGTATCAACACAACACACAAATATCGCCATACCTCATCAGATATATATGGAAAATATATGTTTCCCAAGTCAGAAATTTTGTTGGAATAAAAATCACCCAAGTATACAAAATCATGTAAAGATAGTTTATTGTGACCAAGGCAAAGAAAGAGGACAAATAAGACACATATAAGCCTGACTTCCACCAAATTATTAGAAAATAATTGAATGAGAACATTAATTAGATGAATCAAAATAACTATAATGGATGGACATGGAAATCAAGACCAAATAATATGACATTTCAATGGACGATTGACGAAAAATGGAAAGAATAGGCGACTACTGGACTGAAAAGAAAACCTTAGAAATTGTCGACCTATTAAAAGAATATTAGGATGTTTTCACCAAGGATTATAAACACTTGAAAGGCTTAGTACAAGAAATGGGAAAAATAAAAATTGAACTAATTCCTGGAGCTAATCCTATCAAAAAACGACCATATAAATTAGCACATAAATATAATCCTATCATCCAAAAGGAAATTGAGACAATGCTAGTTGCTAATATCATATATTCAATTAATAAGTTAGAATGGGAAAGTCCCATGGTTGTGCAACTGAAGATGCATGATCCCAATAAGCTAAGACTTTGTGTTGACTTTCGAGGATTAAACAAGCTCACAATAACATATCCATTTCCAACACCATACGTTGATGAAATCATCAACGAAGTCGCAGGGCACAAATTATATTCCTTTACTAATAGATTGTCTAGTTACAATCAAGTACCAATAACTAAAGAAGACCAAGAAAAAACTACATTTGTATCTGAATTTGGATCATTTTCATACAAATTCATGCCCTTTGGTCTAAAAAATGCCCCGATAGTCTTCTCAAGGATAGTGATCAAGGAATTTCAAGAATACATTTATAAAATAATGGTCGTATACTTTGAAGACTGGAAAATCTACAACCTCCTAAAGGATCATATACAATGGCTACAAATGATGTTGGAGAGATGCAGATAGATTCACTTATCCTTGAATATAAAAAAATGTATCTTTGCCACACCAATAGGCATACTATTGGGACAAATTGTATGTAAATATGACATCAAAGTCGATATGGGCAAGAGGAAAATCATCCTTGACTTAAAACTGTCAGTCAATAAAAAAAACAAATCTTCCTTGGACACACCAAATATTATAGGAATTTTATTTGACATTATTATGATATTACTTTTCCAATGGAAGATCTACTAAAGAAACAAGTGGAATTTCAATGGATTTAGGAATGTAAAAACTCTTTTGAACTAGTAAAAAAAAAGTTGGTAGAAGCACCAATACTAAGATTTCCCGACTGGACCAGAAAATTTCATGTACATGTCGATGCATATAATGTTGTCGTCAACACAGTTTTATCCCAGCCATATGATGATATGGTCAACCATCCCCACATATATTCTAATCGAAAGCTAATCAAAGCAGAGCAGAACTATTTGGCGATAGAGCATGAAGCTTTAGCAATGATTTTTGCCATGCGAAAATTCAGACACTATCTCCTAGCAAAATTCTTTGTATTTTTTATTGATCATCAATCGTTGAAATACTTAGTCAACAATCTATTCCATCATGGTAATATTTGTTTTTTGGCTATTACTCTTCCAAGAATTCATCTTCGAGATAATAGTTCGACCATGGAAGAAAAATGTCGGCCCAGATCACCTATCCCAACTCGAGATAGAGGAAGATCCTTTTGGGATAGACAATGATCTATCAAACATGAACCTATTTAGGATGGAAGCAACCTCTAAGGAATTAGAGGAAATTGTGAATTTTTTATAAGATGGGAAAGCACCCGAGGACCTCCCAACGAATAAGCGGAAGATCCTAGCAATGAAAGTTGCACCATTCACCCTTATAAATGGATACCTTTACAAAATAGAACTGGATAATATCTTGTGTAAATGTGCACTAGAGCACGAGTGAGAAGACATCATTTGCGAGGCACATGTAGGCCCAACATGAGGGAATTTTCAAGTCGACAGGATAGTAAGAAAAATCCTTCAAGTTGGTCTTTGGTGGTCGACACTACATAAATATTGTCGAGAGAAAATAAATAAATGTGACAAGTGCTAGAGGATGGGATGACCATTACAGAAAAATGAAATGCCTCTGCATTTAGGAAACCCAAGTTTACCTTTTTAAATTTGGGCTATTGATTTTGTCGTATCCTTCCCAACAAGAGCTAAAAGATCAGGAGTAAAGTACATAATTACAACCATTGAGTATCTAACCAAATGGGTAGAGGTTGAACCAGTTGAAAATTGTACAAAAGAAACAACTGCACAATTTATTTATGAAAACATAATTTTCATATTTGGTTGTCCCTTGATAATAACCAATGATCAAGGAACACACTTTATCAATAGCACAATTGAAGTACTGCTAAAAAATCTCTTAATTGATCATATAAAAATGATTTCTTATCATCCGCAAGCCAACAAAGAAGTTGAATCATTTAACAAAACACTATACAAGGGACTAACTAAAATATGTGGACTAGACAAAGACAATTGGGATGAAAAAGTTCCAGTAGTACTATGGACTTACAAAAAAACATACAAAAGATCAATTGGTCAAACACCATTCGAATTATTTTATGAGCAGGAAGTTGTAATACCATTACACTTTTGTGCCAATGTAGACCACATAACCTCTGCCCTAGAATTTGACCATAGACTTAACACATGACAATGATTCTATCAACTTAATCAACTAGAAGAACAAATAATGTTGGCACAACAACATCAGGAAATCCAAAATATCCAACAGAAAGCATGGCATGACCGACATCTCAGAAAAAAAAGACATCAATGATGGATACTTGGTATTATTATATGACAGTCAGCTCAAAGGAAAACCAAGGAAATTAGAAACCGCATGGTTGGGACCATATTTGGTCGAAGACATCCAACCCAATGGAGCAGTACAATTAGCAGCACTGCAAGGGCACTCTTTCAAAAAAATACTGAATGGGGCCCACTTGAAAAGATATCGAACATAGAAACCTTACATCCTGGTGGTGAAAATTGTTGCAAATTCACCAGAAAAACTCGATTCAGTCGAAAACCTATCAGGGCAACTTAATAAGGAAAAAAGGAACAAAGACGATAAAAATAAAATGGAATCCATCAAAATATTTGCTACGTAAAAATTAGAAAAAAAAAAAGAATATAGTGGACAACAACTCATACAGTGATGTGGACACACGTGAATCCATCAACCACCTTTAGACCCATGATGAAGCCACTATGAAATGAAACAAATGTACGAGGGGATATATCTTGCACAAAACGGATACGCCGATAGACCAATGAAGATAACACAACATCCACAACTAGAACTAGCCTTATATATTTGTATCGTTTTCCTATACATACACATTCATTCATACCCAACCTGGAATGGTGAGCATGTCCTGCACATGCACAGTCACACAAGAATAAGATTTTTTGTAGATAAGAAATCACTTAACATACTTACCCATCATCATCAGACACAAATCAAGATCCTTTATAAGACAACCAATATCACAAGGGAAAAACATCCTACAAACAAATAAGTTTCCAAAATAAGCTATGTTGACGATGAGTCTCGCAGATGATGATCCACCTGAGCCTATCCTCCCTCTCAAAAAATACAACCAACCATATTGGATATAGATGTCGAGAGGATATGATCAACATTGTGTAAAGGAAGGAATTTCCCTCTTGGGCATCAATCATTCCATGTCCAACACATAAGGGCATTGGAGAGTTATTCTTAACATAAAGCTATATCATTTGGCCAAATGGGAGCAATAGCTTAGGGCAAGAGATCCAAGCTATTGTTCATTGGTACCCTACATTGGTGAATGAATGGGGTCGAATGCAAGATGTTGGACGTTCTTCCAACTAGCTTGGTCCGAAACTGTTCTCTGGTCGAGTACAAGTCCGTGGTAGGTTCTGGAAGCCACGGTCTAATTCAGGTTACTTGTACTAAAGGACCTAATGAATACATCTATGGTAAACCCCAATCAGTTCAATTCTTATACAGTAATATCAGAAAAATCAAAATTTAGACCACCAGAAAAGTAATCGATAGTTTGACAAGACAAGTTTTAGAATACACTATAAAGAGTCCAGTTCAAAAACAACACTTCAAGCATCTTCAAAGAATCCAAGGATACATAGATTCCAACAAAGGATGAGAAAATACATCTAGCAAACAAGCCACGAACAAAGAATCTTGAGATTAGTAGGGTCTCATAACATTTTTCTTCTTCTCTCTTCTCTTTCTTAGATTGTAATAACTTCAAAGAGGCCTTAATAGAATTTTTTTTTTTGTATTTTTTCACACCCCCCTCTTACTCGGGATGAGCAATGAATTGAGGAGGGGGAAGATGTTGTAGGGACTAGTCAGCCCCACTGAATGGAACTGTTGATCGAATAGTCAAGTCGACTGCAGTAGTCAGTTAGGAAGTCATTCGAATAGACAGTTACTGTGATTGACTAGTTAATGAATGTGATCGACTAGTAATTGTATGTTATACACACACACACTATCATGTTCTGGAAGTACATAAGAGATTGTTTAGGACTGATATATAATAAAATCTCTTGATGCTTCTCCTCCCATTGTGTATGTTATTCTATATGTCTATGTGCTCCTGTTTATAATGCCCCATGTAAGGATTTGCTGGCAATATTCTTGTACTTTCCACTAGACTACAACAACACTTATTAAGTGCTACCATAGTTATGTAGCATGTAAGACATCCCTTGTTTTCCAATGTTTCAAAAATACGGACTATGGAGCTTCCAACTATTGGTACTCAGAAGTATGTTTCTTTCATGGGAAGAAAGGTCACCTAGAGGCACCTTGTTGAGAGAAGCAAACCACATGCCACAAGCTAGATTTTTTTCAGAGGAGGAATGGCAAGAAGGCTTCCCCAAATCAACAACAAGCTCAAATTCACCTGGAGAAAAGAAGGATGTTAAGCAGTCCATACAATAGTGCCAAGAAATGTTTTCACCACTACAAGTTGAGTAGCCATTGGGAATCAAAGTGTTAGGGAATTCATCTAGATATTCACCCCAAAAACCAGACAAGCAAGAGAAGAGTGTGGAGAGTGAAGAGTAAAGAGGATAAAAAATTCCATGCATCTCCAACCCAAGGAGAAAAACCTATCCAAGGAGTTGTAGTAGCACAAAAGGCCAACCTCACCAATGAAGCAAGCAATTGTTTGATGGAAGTAGGAGAGAATCAGATAAAAGGCACATTGATCTAGATTGGTTTCCTCTAAGATTTTGGAGACCAAAAGGCCTCTAAATGGGAAGGTGTGATATGAAATGGATCCAAAAAAGTGAATGGTTGTAAGAATCGGTACCTACAATGTAATTTGGTAATTAATGAAGGTAAGTTAAAATATTAAAGGCAATGTAAATATAAAAGTAAATGGGACAAAAGAAGGAAAAACAAGAATTAAATAAAATACAAAATTTAAATAGGAGAGAAAAGACTAAGGAATGAGAAATGAAAGGTGAAGACTATTGGCCTTCCCATTACCCCATCTCTACCCATTTGTTCTTGTACTTTCATTCTCAAAGGGTCTTTTGGCCAAGATGAGAGAATGCAAAGGAGAAGGAGCTATGTGAATTTTTGAATGCCCATAGAGCCATGAACTAAATTGTAACAAGATTGAAAAAAATGAAAACTAAGCAACCAGTCAAAGTTGGTTTTCCCATTTGGATTTCTTAGGTAAAATATCCATGTTCTTGGTGTGTTTGATTTTACTATTGTGTGTAACTCTATGTTAAATTTGTATGTGAGTGTAATGACTACTTTATGTTTAAATAGTTGTCATTTATTTTAATGGTGTGAGAAGCCATTATTAACTGTATTCATGTAGATGCCTTCATGGTTTCATTCTTCATGAACAAATGAAGAACACCTAGAACTTTGTGTCACTCAACGTTGATTTTTCTCTGAGGTTGAAAATCCATGGTTTTTATCAATTGATTGTATTGGGAAAGATTATGTTCAGAAAATCATTTTTCCTTTGTTTGGTGTGAATAGAAACAACTATTAACTACCCACCATTACAATTTAATAGCTAAATTTCTAAATTGGATAACAAAGAACAACAAAAATTTAATCTGGAGGCCATTGGGGACAAAACCCAACATATACACAACACATTCTTATTCCCCATGATCATACATTATGATTGAAGGAGAATTGGAAGTCATACACAACACAACTATCTTCACTAAGTCATATGCAATGATTGGAGGAGATCTGGAGATTATACACAAATCGTATGGTCCTTACATGACTTAGGAAAGCTACCTCTCATCTCCTTGAGGTCATATAATTGGTGGTTGGTTGCATTTAGGGATGTGTTGAGTTGTGGAGTTTTTTTTTTAATAATTTAGTGAGACCATCAAATTCTTAAATTGCTCTTTCCTCCAATTAATTAGACATCAGGTGGACTTGTTTTATGGACATCATTTTTATGAATCCATCACATGCATGCTTATAGTAATTGTATTTAAGATTTAATCAGAGATTGAATATAAGCGCAAGAAACCCTCAAAGTGAGTCGTCCCAAGCCAACTAAATGGCATTATATATGTATGCATTTGGTTATGCTTAAGTTTGAGTTTATGCACATGGAACTTGGAGGACATTGCATTTATCAATGAAAGCTTCATTCCTAGAATTCCATTATTTGAAAACAGTGTGTGTGTGTGTGTGTGTGTGTGTGTGTGAGAGAGACAGAGAGAGAGAGAGAGAGAGAGAGAACTTGTGTTAAAAGTCTAAGTGAAAGCTCGTCCTTTCTCAATGCTAGAGCAATACATTGTATTTTTTCTATTGGTTTGATATTTCATATGTCGGAGTTCCTCTCTCCTTGTTAATTTGAGAGACTTGTATGTCCTTGTTGTTATAGCATAAAGGATAAAGGGAAGTTGGATTTAACTTTGTAGGTGAGAGTGCACATTCTATTCTTTGTGTCTAAATTGAACAATAATCATAGCTACTCCTTTTGTTTAATTAGAAATAGAGTGATGAAAGAGTGTTAAAAATACAAAGTGCAAGACATGTGATGGGAAGCGCATTTGAAGGAGTGAATTGGTAACCAATTGAATTTTAATTGTGTAGCATTGGTATTTGGCTGCTACAGTTTAGAAGAAAGTGCCTATTTGATCCCCATTGCCTTGTTTTCCAATCAAGAGACCATCAAAGATAGTTTTTGATGGCATTCTAATTGAGGTTGGGTTGAGTTCATGCAAGATAGAGTTGTTTTCAATGACATCACCAATAGAGACTATTTGTGTCCATTCATGGTCAAATAATTGATTGGTAAAAGGCTTCCCTTTTACATAGACAACCAAACACCAAGAACAAACCTTATAAGCAATTTTGAGTTGGGATTGTAGTGAACAAACAATTTTTTAGAGGATCCATGTTAGTGAAGTGAGTGGGTTATAAGTCCCTTGCTTACAAATCAACAATCCAATTAGAACCTTTCGAGCCAAGGAAAAATTTTGATCTATACATTGATACCTAGGAGTGTCATGGAAATATAGTGAGTGGCTTCATATTGTTCTAATGTGCTTTGCTAAAGAAAATTGGGTCAAAGTTTCTCCTCACATTCTTCAAGGAGACCAATGAGAAAAAGAGTTAACCACCACAATTCCACGAACACTGAAAGAGTGGCCCTAAAACTTAAAATTTGATGTCATAAGGCAGGGGATGAGGAAGATGCCATGGTTAGAACCAACTTAGAAGGTGGGGGGGGGCTAGTAACGAATCCAAACTCTCCCAATCTATATGACAACCTTGTTTTCTTAAACCATTTTGGATTTGTTCTTCGTTGATCCTACTAGACTCTAGTTAGGTTTTCATCCATGTAAATCGTTTGAGAGACAGTGAGTAGAGTTTTCATGGACCATAAGATCTAGAACATGTCAAAATACATGAGATTTCTTTTGTGAAAAAAGTTCTTCCAACATGCAACTCACGAGGAACCAAGGTGTGTGTCTTGGGAGATGGGAGGGAATATGTGGGGTGGATAAACATAATATCGCTTTGTTAATGTGTATTGGTAAAGTAATGTGCAATATAAAATTTTAGCCATTATAAAATTTAGAACCAAACCACATTATACTTTTTAGGAATAAATAGAATAAGTAGTTGGTTTGTGAAAGATATAATCTTTTATCAAACAATGCACACTTAAGAAATTTCAAACACCTAGGAAATGGACATGTGTTCCCCATATGCATGCGTTTAGAGTGGGGATGTTAGATAGATTCCTCCAATATATTTAATGAGTAATTTAATAATATAAAAGTCAAAACTTAAAATTTAAAATTCCATAAAAACTTTTATGGAATAACTTGGTTTCCACGTGTCCTTTAAAATGGAAGATCATGTCACCAAATCTTCTCCCCTGTTTCGTGGACCAAGTCTCGATATCAAGTTGCATACAAGGTTATGGAATTAGCAACTTGATTAGCCACTTGGTTCTTCACCATTATCTTTATGTATGGAATATTTTGAGAAAATAGTTTTGGAAACCTTATTCTTGAATTTTTAATTTTTAATGTTGGTGTTATGTTTATTTTCGAAATGAATTAATTGTCATTTATATATATACAGTTTGAGTGGGCCTAATGGTTAAGAACATGTGTTTCTTCTTAAAAGGTCACGGGTTCAAATCCAAAGGGGGTAGGGTATGTATAGCTTCGTAGACTTTACCAATTAAATCGCTAGGCGGAGGGGGGTCCCTTATCCCACAAACAAGGGGGTCTCATATACCAGTTTGGTGTGTTGGCTTGGTAATTTGGCAAAACAGTAAGGTCACGGTTTTGTGTAATTGAGTGAATTTTTGAAAATGTGGAAGGATGTAGACTGTTTTAGAATGTTGCAATCTAAATGCATTATAAATTGGTTTATTTTGAGGTATTTAAAATAATCATAAGGAAAAGTAACATTTTTTTTTCTTAAATTTAGTAAGAATAATTTTTTATTAATAGAATTGTACATATTATATATTGTTATTGTACAATTTGATTGCAATAAGAATATTTAAGAGCGTTGAATTCATTTTAACATTAAAAACAATAATTTCATTAATCCAAAATTATAAATTTAACAAAATTGTTTCATCAAATTTCAATAATAACAGATAAAAAAAACCTAAAAATATAAAAATTTTAACCTTTTTCAAAAATAAATCAAAATCTTTAAAAGCATAATCCCATAATACAAAAATTATAAACATAAAAACTATTAAACTTAAAAAATAAATAAACTTTTAAATGTCAATTATCTCACTCATGCCACTTCCTATTTCAATCTATTTGTAACCCACCTCAATATTTGATAACATCCTATTTATTATAACCCACCTCAATTTAATATTTGGTAACATCCAATTTATTATGAAAATAGAATTCGTGACAATTTCGTAAATCAAGACAGTGTACATTGAAAAATGACTTTGCCTTTGACTTCGCTTTATTATGAACACCCATTGGTGAACTCAATTTTTGGCACTAAGTGTTATTTAAAATTATTAGCTCTATTCATAATTATTAATGAGGAATTAATTCCATTTAGAATAAAAAATATGAATTAATTTTATTTAGAATAGCTAAGGAATGGTTGTATTTAAGATAGTTAGGAAATAGTTCTATTTGGAATAACTCTAATCTTGTTTAAATCATGAAGTTTAAAGTTATTTCAAAATTATGGAAAAAGTTTAATTTAGAATCATATGACATCAACATGAGCTAATATGTTGAGCTAAATCTAGGTAGTTTTTAGACCTTGAACTTTAGAGGATCATATCTCCCTCAAATCTAATCTTAAGCAATTTTCAAACCCTGAACTTGAAATAATCATATCTCCCTTCATTTATATATGAAATCGAATGGTAAAGAATTTGTCTCCATTAAGATAGATCAAATAGAAACTTCTAAAGAAAGTTACAAGCTCCATAATACAAGCTTTGAAAATAACATATAAATGCAGAAAATAGTTGGCAAATAAGGCTTCTCGAAGGGTGCATGAAACATAAATTGGTTAAATGTAGTAAAAAGTTCTAGAAATTTCCACAAACCATTACAAATGGAGAATACCTCTTATATCCTTAGCATCTTTGGATCGATCCAAATACCTTTGGATCTTTAGTTTGTTATTTTATTTTTAGCTTTAAATGCTTTAATTTAAGAACTTTGGAAGCAGGAAAGGTTTTAATTTCTATTATTGTTTTCAATTCTTATTATTGTTTACATTCAACAAAGTACTAGAGTAGAGATAAGGAGATTTGCATTCTGTTATTTGAATTGTTTTGTACATTTCACTACTATGAAATGTCATTTAGTGGAGGTCTTTTTCAAACATTTATAGTTGTGAAGGATTTTGTAGGTATTTTTATAAATGGATTTGAGAAAGTCGTGTATTTCATGTTCCATGGTGCATCATTCTAGTATGGATCTATCTGTTTGCATAATATTGGTGTAGTAGTGCTTCCTATTTGTAGTTCACTAAACAACTAGTGACTCGAAAAAAATATAGTGTCATACTAGAACGTGCTCAATGGTACACAAAGAACCACTATAAAAATGTTTTTTATTTTTATCTAGTGGAATCCCACCATGCAATGATGCATTGTAAAGTGGACCATATTTTTCTTGGATCGCCATCTAATAAGGTCCACAATTTTCCATTTGTAATCTATTAGTGCACCAATTTTACATTGGCGCATTGAATCTAAGGTAACCATTTTAATTTTAATGTCGCTTGTATGTTTGTGTGTTGTCTAGTATACCCAATACTATATGATGCATTGCAACCAATGATTTTTTTTAGGTATCGATATCATTAGGGCATTGACTAAAAAGAGCTACATGAGTGTGTTAGTCCAAGAGGCATGTGGATTTTTGGCCCAAAAGTTTAAAAATCCCTTATGTTCATTTTCACTTTTTTTTCAACGATCCATTTTCTCATAAGAATTCTTGCACCATTACAATTTGAGTTGATCCATTGCTTAACCCTTGATTTTATTCTCATCCTCCCATTTCTTCAAAAAACCCAAGTTCTCAAATCTTTAGAATTTGCATCAAGGATCCTCAACAATAAACATTGGACCAAGTAGATTTGTTAGTTTTCATTTTTACACGTGTTATAGTGTTTTCTTTTGTCTTTTTAGCAATTACATTTGTGTTTTTGTGTTTTCATACATTTTATATAGTACACTAACTTTGTGGTTGGTGCATAGTTGCATATTGCACCATGTTCATTTCATTTCTCTACAACAATGTGCCTCTAGTACATAAGCACATCATAGAAAAATTAAGGAAATATTTTTTACCTCTCTACAACGATGCACCCATAGTAAATCAATGCATCACCAACCTAACACATGGTGTAAAGGGGAGCCATATAGTGTGCACTTACTTAGTGTTTTCACCATAATATCCTAATGAGAAACTGTTCCAACTACCTCAAATGTTGCTAGTGCATCGATCATGGTAACATGCATCGTTAACATGGCACATGTCAATTTAATGTTGCCATATCATTGGTGCACATTTCTATCCTTGATGCACTAGATATGTGTAAGCTAGGTGGGTATGCATTTCCATTAGGGCTATACCTTTCCAATGTGCATGTAGTAAACTAGCACACTCACAACCTAGTTATTTGGTACACAATTTTCTAGGTGGCTTCACTACATGGCCTATGGTCCCATTCCCACATACTTCATGTGTAATTGGTGCATTGGTTATTTTAACATGAACCACTGACATGGAACATGTGAAATTGATTGTACCAAATCAATGTTGCAAATTCCTATCCTCAATGCACTAGGTACATGTGAAGAAGGTTGGAAAAACTTGCAACTAGGGCCATACAATTCTAGTGTACCTATCGTAAATCAATTCCTTATTGACTTGGCTATGTAGAGCACAATGTACAAGTGGCAACAACATATAGTTATGAATCCTAGTGTTAATCCCTACCCACCTACCTCACAAGTTCATAGTAAACCTGTGACAGTGAAGCACCATGCTAATGCAGTATGTGTTAATGTGATGGTGCCATGTTAATGATGCACATTGTTATCCTTGATGTAACAGATATATGTGAGCTAGGAGGGAACAAATTTTATCATGAACATACCATAATTTTTATCCAGGTGGATACTGGTGGCCACCCACCCATTCCACTAATTCCAAATGGTTCCATGTCTTGGCATTTGTTCTATAGTTTTTGAGGTCCCAAACTTCTGGGGTCGTTTTGAGGCCCTAAACAATTTTTTTTGGCACGAAAGTGTCTCCTACATAAACAAAGGAAAATACTGGGCCATTCAGAAAGTGTACTTCTCAGCTAGACCTTTCTAACATTCTACTGAGCGCCCCCAAATAGAGGTCGTATACAAAATTTGCAACCCTGAGAAGTTGATGTATCAACTAACCACATCGGGGCTCGCAAACCTTTTGGTGTTTCATCTTATGGGGTTAGGGTTTTGGATGTTTAGGGTTTTCTCATTGATGTTTTATGTTAAAATTCATTTTTCCCCTCTTTGTAATTAGCTTCTTACGAATGAGTGTAGATGACACATCTCTTTCTTCAGGGATAAAATACCACCATTCTAGCTAGTTTTGTATGCTTTGCAGTTTACAGTGTTTTGTATTCCATTCACTAATATAATCTGAGTTTAATTATATTATTGTGTTTCCTGCAATATCTCTGTGTGTTTCCTTGTTAAATCTCTACCTTCATTTCATTCTTAGCAAAATCTGGATCAGTGGTATCAAAGCAGTGTTCTCTCTGTTGTTTCTTGGTGCATGTCCCCGACAAGGTCAGGTTATTGGGGGTTGGGTTTTGAACTAGTTAAGCTTGGGGAAGAAAACTCTCGCTGGCCCAAGCAACCTCCCATGAAAAAAGAAAAGAGTGACGCTGGAGTAGGAGATCCTATCAAACTATTGCTTGAGGAATCCCTCGAGAAACAAAGGAATGAGATGATGGATAATTTCATCTAGATCCTTCGACGACTTCCCAGGACAAAAGAGGTACCTTCAACCAATAGTCCCGAAGAGGTGAAATTCCCTTAAAGGTACATGTTAACTTTGACATTCCTTTATTTAAAGGCCGGATAGACACCAACTCTTTGGAAAAATGGTTAATTCTGCTAGAGGCCGGTTATTTCTTTATCCAAAAATTTTCCAACAGTGAAAACATCATCTTCTCACTCCTTAAATCCCTCCTTGTATCAAAGATTGGTGGGAAAATTATTGTGAGAAACATGTCGAATATGATTCTGTAATTTGGGCCTGAACACACTTGGGATTATTTTGTTGATTGCCTCAAGGAGCAATACTACCTTGTTGGAAACTACGATGACCAGTACACGAGATGGGAAAATCTATGTCAGGAGAGAGACTTGACGATGTCGAAGTACACCAACATCTTCCATACCTTGCACACAAAGATGGGTATTACAAACTCTGAGCGACACTTTGTTCTAAATTACCGCAATGGCCTACAAAGGTACATCCAAACAGATATGGAGTTCTTGGACATCTCCTCACTGGGAGCCGCTTACTGATATGTTGTCAAGATCGAGAAAAATTTCAAGCAAAAGAATAAATGAGATTTCAGTTATGAAAACCCATTGCAGCTGAAGCACGATAAAGGTGTCCCTAACTCCTAGAACAATGGATGGAGTGAGGATGGCCAGCCCTGGGACAACTAGTCTAAGCCACAAGAAAAGAAGGGTAAGGTGAAGTTGAAGAAGGACATTGGAAAGTGGTGCGATTTCCACAAAATACCTTGGCACAACACCGATGAATGTTACTCTGAACAATCATTATTGGCTGAGATGAAAACCTCTGAGTCAGATGTCGGCTCAGACTCTAATTCAGAACCAAATAGGGGAAAATGGATCATTGGTGCGGAACACAGTGTCACCATCGCTACCACAAAGGTCCAACCAGAGGATCCTGAAGAAGTAGAGCGCCTTCTGCTCACATATGTGGGTGAATGGGACCCCACTCCATTTCATTATTGAAAACGGTCTCCAGAAGAACCTAATCATAGTAGAGTTCACCAATAGGTTGAACCTAACAATGATGCCACACCCTCAACCATACAACATCGGTTAGTTCAGCCAAGGATGACACATTCGTGTCATCCAACAATGTCACCTGCACTACGAAATCAAGCCCTTCAGAGATGAGGTATTATGTGATGTTTCCCCACTTGAAGTTTTTGATGTTCTTTTAGGAAAACCATACATGTGGAAGAATAATAATGTTTACGAATCTAGGCTCTGTAGTGTCATTACTTTGGGAGGTCAACTATATAGGGTACTAGAGGCAATCCCAACTATTGCAGTATCTTTGATATATGTGAAGTAGTACATAAAGGTGGTCTCTCAGACTAGTATATTTTTCCTCTTTATGGTATGGTTGGAAGGTGAAAACAATATCACTGCAAGCACCAAAACCTCTGCACAAGGTCCCTCTACACAAAATAAGTAGGTGGATGAGATAGTAGAAGAACACAAAGACATATTTTCCTCACCCATCGGGGTGCCTTTACACTGTCAAGTAAATCACTCAATTAATTTCACACCTGATGCTCCTCTACCTAACAACCCTGTATATAGGCACTCTATTATGGAGAATGAATAAATAAATTTCCAGATCCAAGAGCTAATTATGAAGGGTCACATTAGACCAAGCTCTTCACCTTGCGGGAGTCCAATTATTTTGGTTCGAAAGAAGGACAGAACAAGGTGACTTTGTATTGATTACAGATCGCTAAAAAAGATCACAGTGAAGAACCGATACCCATTCCCCCAAATTGATGATCTTCTAGATCAACTCAAGGGCACAAAATTTTTCAGTAAGATTGATCTGAAGCCAGGCTACCACCAAGTGTCGATTAATCAAAATTCTGTATGGAAGACAACCTTCAAGTATAAAGAAGGTCTCTTCGAGTGGTTGGTCATGCCTTTTGGCTTGAATAATGCCCCTAACCATATTCATGTGGATGATGGATGATATATTGTGGCCATTCACAAACTCCTTTGTGATCATGTATCTGGATGACATCCTCATCTTTAGAAAAACCTAGGAAGAACATTTGAAGCACATTCAACAAGTCTTGGGAACCTTGTGACAACAAGTTATATGCCAATTTGGAGAAGTGTTCCTTTGGCATGTAGATAATTCGATATTTTGGATACATCATGGAAAAGTAGGGCATGCATGTGGATCCAACCAAGATCCAAGTTATTCTCGATTGGTCGGCTCTGAAGACACTGACTGAGCTTTGCAGCTTCTGGGCCTCACCAAATTCTATCGTAGGTTTGTGTTGGGGTTCTCTCATATTTCTTGGGTCCTAAGCCAAGTGACCAAGGGTGGAGCCAAGGCAAAGTTTGTTTGGGCTGCATCACAACATAAAGCATTCATGAATTTTAATTCTACCTCTTCTCAACATTAGTCCTTATTCTTCCTAATCTGTAACAACCATTTGAGATTGAGATAGATGCTTCAAATTATTCTATCAGTGTAGTCCTCATTCAACATGGGAATTCAGTGACCTATCATAGTGAAACACTATATGATGTTGTTCACATATACCCCACCTATGAAAAATATATGTACTCCATTATGAAAACATGTCGAAAGTGGAAGAATTACATTATGGTAAAGGAAATGGTCATCCACACTAATCATATGCCTCTACAATTCATCCAGACACTAGGAAATTTACATAATGACCTTCATCAAAAGTGGTCCATGTACCTACAAAAATTCCATTTGAACATCAAGTACAAGAAGGGAAGTACCAACAATGTTGTATACTTCCTCAGTCGACCCCTGGTTGTGGCACTAAGAAAATTTCTTAACTCTTCTGGGCATCAGACCTTTGGGTGGCCACAATTATACAATATTGACTCTGAATTTGTTGCTACCTATGAGACATTGATCACAGGAAAACTAGTTCTACCCTTTCATCTCCAGGATAGAATGTTACGCAACCTGAGCCATCTCTGTGTTCCTTCAAGTGAGTGTGCAAAGTTTATTTGGGAAGCTCATTATAGTTGGGTGGCAGAACACTTTGGCATGGAAACAATAGTGGCAGTACTACAAAAACATTTTTATTGGCCAAATGTTTGACAAGATGTCAGCAAGTATATCATATCTCGCACTGCTTGTGACATTTCCAAACACACCATTAATAAAAAAGGGTTATACACCCATCTGCCGAAGCCTAATATTCCTTGGGAGTCCATCTCCATGGATTACATGTCGGGTATACCTTCAACCAAGCATGGTAATGATTGTATCTTTGTGGTCATTGATCGATTCTCTAATATGAAAGTTTTGACACCCTAGAAGAAGAGTATCACAATTGATGCCACTGCTAAACTCTTCTTTGAATGTGTTTGGTGTTAGGATATTTAGACACTTGGGAGTTAGTTAAGATCTGCTTGGTCTAATGTGTCGTTAGGTAAAAGTGTGTTTCTTACCGTGTTTCTTTAGTATGCATTAGTATGCATTTGTAGTTAGGAAATCCGACGGTCACGATATGTCCTCGACATAGAGTGATCTGACGATTCATATTCTCCTCGATCTTAACGACCATTGATCCATGGATTAACACTTGATTGGTCCATGATCTCTATTTAAAGAGCATGGAGGGTCATTTTCCGATGATCGATTGTGAGAAACTCTCTTGTAAAATCTCTTTGTAATCTTTTTATTTTGCATTAATAAACTGCTCCAAGTGGTCGTGTTGGTTGGGGTCGTGGATGTTTCCCCGTAGGGGTTTTACCACATCAAAACATCGGTGTGTTGATGTTTGATATGGTTGTGTGGGTGGTTACTAAAGGTGTTTGTCCTCTGTTGGAATACGTGTGTTTTCGAACATGGTATCAGAGCCCGTTTGAAGACCCACTCCTATTGTAGATCGAGATCGTGAAGCCGAGTTGCCTCATCTCCATTTTATGTCCTTTCCGTACATTTATGGGCTAGGAGGAATATTCCATTGTGTCTGGAGCACTCATTTCAATTAGGAACACTTTTATTTTCACTCAAAAAGGTTTCTGTTTGCCCAAGACACAACCATTTCAATCAGATCCGAAGGTATATAGCCTGAATACGCATTTTTAAATTTTTTGCAAAGTATTATTTTGGTTTTATTTCAATTTTACATTATTTATTTTTGGGTTGCTACTCTTTTAGATCTGTGTATTCTTTTTTCTCTATGCCCTTTGTGATCTCGGCAAATCAGAAACAGATAGGAAAAGGTGCATCTTCCGGGTAAGTTAACCGAGACCTAATCCTTATGTCATCGAGAAGCAAAAAAAAAATCTTGTGTGAAAAGAGTTTTTTTTAGCACGCTCTCCAAGGCCAGCGACAACAACAATCCTCTTTCTAAACAATACAATATGTTTTGCTACACCATTTGGTTAAAATTTTCCTTATTAAGTAAGAAGTCTTGAGTTCAAGTCTCTCTTTTGTTACTTTTTTTGAAAAATTTCATGGTAAAATTGTAAAGTGTATTTCACTTCAAGTGTAAAAGTGAATCACTATAAGTAGCTTTAATATTTTATTTTAGAGTTATTTATTTTGCATGCAACTTTTCTTTTATAAAGTAACTTCATTGTAAAAGTGATCCCCACTTCTCTTTATAAAAGTGGGTCACTTCATAAAGCAACTTACACCACCACGTGGTCCTTTGGTTACCGTTTATGTCTCTTTTAAAAAGGGCATAACTCTCACATCCGAAGTCCATTTTTAGTGCCGTTTTTTTTTTAAACTGCCTAAATTTTTGAGATATTTCCATCCAGATCATCAATTTCAGTTTTTAAATCCATATTATATACATATTTAATATGGCTTCTACAAGTAATCTCTTGCTTACCAGCACCAACTACTTCCAATGGAAATCCCATATGGAGGATTTATTAAGAAGTAAAGACTTGTACCAGATTACCTTGGGAAAGGAAACAAAACCCACTGATGTTGATAAGAAATTCAAGTGGGATAATAGGAATGACGAAGCACGTGGATTAATCGAAATTTCCATCTCTCCCGATTTAAGGTTCCACCTTCAATCAATTGATCAACCCAAAGAATCTTGTGACAAGATTGAATCTGTGTTTGGTAAACACAATATTATTCGAGCACAACAACTAGAAAATCAAGTACTGGCTTTTAGTCCAAATGATTTTTCTTGCATTGAAGACTATCTATCTAAGTTTAAAACACTCAGAACTTTATGTGAAGAATGTAAGATAAAGATAGAAGAAGATCGTTGCATCTATATCAATCTTTCTAAGCTAGGTAGTGCATATTATGTGTTTATATCTACCTTTTATACCATGCAAGAGGCTCTAGGGACAACTTATAAAAAGCCTAGACTCGAAAAATTTTGTGATTCTTTGATTAAAGATCAAGATAAGCTTGTACAACTTGGATTGATCAGCATTGCAGGTACCTCCAACAAATCCTTAGTCGTTCATAAAAAAGATAAACCCAAGAATCCCAAGAAGCAACATCCTCGCCACAACAACAAGCAATATAAGGGTCCCAAACCCACTCAGACAACTTCCACTCCTAATGGTGACAAAGGAGCAAAATATAAAAGTAAGAAGACTGACAGACATTGCAACTTTTGTGATAAAGATGGTCATGATGAGTCCAAATGTTTCAATAAGATGGCAATTTTAGAAGAAGCGATGAAGAAGCACAATATCAATATTGATTCTACTTCTTCTTCTTCTTCTCATGGACATGCACTTTCTGCTTCTGGTTTCTCCTTCAATACAACTACTTCTTCTTCTGATGAGTGGCTTATTGATTTTGAAGCATCTTATCATATGGCTAAGGATAGAGACATATTTTCTACTCTAAATGAATGTAACACGAAGAAAATATTTGTTGATGACGATAGATCTCTTAGTGTTGAAGGATATAGAACAATTCAAGTAGAAAACGATCATTTCAATGATGTATTGTGTTCCAAGTCTTTCTTGTAATCTTCTATCAATATATCAAATCACTCATTCAGGTGAAGGTAAAACCATAGAGTTTTCACCTCACCAAGTTGTAATCAAGGATCTAAAAGATCCTAAGCATGTTCTTGCAACTGGAATTGCTAATGATATTACCAGGTTGTAAAAGTTTGACAACTTTGGGTCATCATATTTTTCATCAGTTTTTGTTGCTCATAGCGATGACTTGAGAAAAATTTGGCATGAGTGGTTTGTTCATAACAACTATATAATCAATAGATGGTGACTGGTCTTCCTCTTGTTTCATGTAGAGATGGTGTTTGTGCTGGTTGTGTTCTTAGCAAACATCATTGGGACAATTTTGTCAAACGTGCCTCTTGGCATGCCTTGGGCCCTTTGTAGCTTGGTCACGGTGATTTGTGTGGTCCAATTTCTTCTCCTTCTTTTTCTGGGTGCAAGTATTTATTAACTTTCATTGATAACTTTTCCCGACATACTTGGGTTTACTTCTTAAAACTAAAGAGAAAATTTTTTGACAAGTTTTTGGCCTACAAGGCCCTTGTAGAAAAGCAATATGGACATGAAATTCAAAAGTTAAGAACAGATAATGGAGGCAAATATGTGAACAATAATTTTACAATTTACTGCACTACATAGGGCATCTAAATGCAACACATTGTTCCATATACACCACAACAAAATGGTGTTTCTGAGAGAAAGAACCACACATTAAAAGAAATGGCTAATTGTATGATCCAATCTAAGGGATTAAGTCTAAAGTATTGGGTGGAAGCAATCAAATGTGAAAATTACATAGTAAATCACACTCCCACAAAGACTCTTAAAAATATAACACTGGAAGAAGCTTGGACCAAAATTAAACCAAATGTAAGTCACTTCCGTGTATTTGGCAGTGTAGCATGAGCTCACATTCCCGGTGAGAAAAGGAAAGCATTGCAGCCTAAAAGTGATAAATGTATATTTTTTTGTTATTTTGAAGATGTCAAAGGTTATAGAATTCTTCAACCACACTGTAATGAAATTATTATTAGAAGAGATGTTAAATTTGATGAAAATCTCTTAGCCTGCGAGCCTAATTCAACGATTATGCCTTCTTCGGCCTACAAGCCATCTTCGGAATTTGTGCCTTCTTTTGTTCCTATTCTGGTTTCTTCTTCATATGATGATAGTGAGGATGAAAATCCACCTCCGCCTGCTCACCTTCCTCCAGATGAGTCCTTTGAACCTAAACCAGCACCAGCTCCACAACTTCCTAGATGGGTCTGTTCGACAAGAGAAGCAATTGGTGATCTTATCGATGATCCTTCATATCAACATTGGACACGTTCACAGTTCCAACATGCCTCTTCTCTTTTGGATCAAGTTTCAAAGACTCATGATCTAGAGACATTTTCAGAAGCTTCAGGTCATCCAGATTGGGATACAACAATGAATGAAGAGTATCGTTCTTTAATGGCCAACGATACTTGGGATATTGTACCTCTTCCAAACAAAAGAAAACTTGTTAGATGTAAATGGGTCTACAGAACTAAGTATGCATCAGATGGAAGTGTTGAAAGACACAAATCTCGGTTAGTTGCCAAAGGATTTTCCCAAGTTGAAGGAATTGACTATAATGAAACCTTTTCCCCTGTAGCCAAAATGAATTCCATCTACCTTGTTCTTTCCCTTGTTGCCTCACATAAATGGGAGGTCCATCAGATGGATGTTAAATCCGCCTTATTTCAAGGAGATTTGCAAGAAGAAATCTACATGGAAAAACCTCTTGGCTATGTCCAAAATGACTCTAGCCTTGTTTTTTGCCTTAAGAAATCTCTTTATGGTCTTAAGCAAGCTCCCCGAGCTTGGTATGCCAAAATGGACAACTTTCTTATTGACACCGAATTCTTTAGATGTCATTATGATCCTAGTGTCTATACCAAGAAAGTAGGAAGCCATCTCATAATCCTTGTCCTTTATGTTGATGACCTTATCCTTTATGGTAGTGACTCAAAACTTTTAAACCATGTGAAAACCAGCCTTAAGAAGAAATTTGAAATGACAGACATAGGTTTTTTGCACTATTTCCTTGGCCTCCAAGTTTTGAAAACCAATGAAGGATTTTTTCTTTCCTAGTCTAAGTATGCTTGTGACCTTCTTCGTCACTTTCAAATGGATAATTGTAAACCAACCCCTTCTCCCTTCCAATTGGGATTCAATATTACTGCCACCTATACTTCTCCTGAAGTTGATGCCACCTTGTATCGTCAATTAGTTGGTAGCCTCTTATACTTGACTCATACTCATCCCGATCTTTCCTTTATTGTTGGTATTGTTTCCCGATATATGAAAACACCCCATGAAATCCATTGGAAAGCAGCTAAAAGGATATTTCTCTATGTCCATGGTACAGTTTAGTTCGGGATACATTACAGTTCAGGGGGGACTCATTTATTGGTTGGTTTCACTGATTCAGATTGGGTCGGTGACCCTGATGATTAGAAGTCTACTGTAGGTTATATTTTTATCCTTGGTTCAGGACCTGTCACTTGGGCCTGTAAGAAACAAAAGGTTATTTCACTTTCTTCAACAAAAGCAGAGTACCAAGCAATGGTAAATGCAAGTCAGAAATCCTTGTGGCTTCGACAGATCCTTTCAAATTTTGGATTCTAGCAACAACATCCGACCAGCCTTTGGTACAATAATCAGAGTGCCATCAAGCTCACCAAAGACCCATTTCAACATCAATGCAAAAAGCCCATCGAGATACACATGCACTTCATCAGAAAGCTCATTCATGATCAAGTTATTGAAGTGCTCTTTTCCCCTACAGAAGATCAAGTTGTAGACATTTTCACAAAGTCTCTTATAGAAGCAAATTTTTCCCAACTTCAATCTATGTTAGGATTTCATGAAGTTTTCATTAAGGGGGGATAGGCTCTAATACCTCCTTCCTTCTCTTATTGGGTCACTATTGTAAATCCTTCAATCATATCCCAAGTTGTTCTTAAGGGGGGATGTTAGGATATTTAGACACTTGAGAGTTCGTTAAGATCCACTTGGTTTAATGTGTCGTTAGGTAAAAGTGTGCTTATTAGTGTGCTTCTTTAGTATGCATTAATATGCATTTGTAGTTAGAAAATCTGATGGTCATGATATGTCCCCGACATAGAGTGATCCGACGATTCATATTCTCCTTGATCATAACGACCATTGATCTGTGTCTTGACACCCGATTGGTCCATGATCTCTATTTAAAGAGAATGGTGGGTCATTTGTCGATGATCGTTTGTGAGAAACTCTCTTGTAAAATCTCTTTGTAATCTTTTTCTTTTGCATTAATAAACTGCTCCAAGTGGACGCATTGGCCAAGGCCGTGGATTTTTCCCCATAGTGGTTTTACCATGTCAAAACATCAATGTGTTGATCTTTGAACTGGTTGTGTGAGTGGTTACTGAAGGTGTTCGTCCTCTCTTGGAATACCTATGTTGTCGAACATTTGGTTCATTTTGGGCTCCCATAGACCATTATTTCATATCAATACATTAGGTTCCTGAGTGGTTTCTGGTCTAACCTATGGTCAATGATGGACAACAAGCTAACCAAATCGACTACCTTCCACCCATAGATTGATGGAAAAACATACATAGTCAACAAGATAATTGTTCATATCCCGAGGATGTACAATTCCAAACATCTATGCACATGGGATGAGAGCCTTCCTTATGTTCAACATAGCTACAATATATCCATCCACAACTCTATTGGCCACAACCCTTTTTAGGTGTGCTTGGGGTTTCAACCATTTCCCCCAATTGATGTAGCTCTGCCCATTATCATTGCACAGGAAGAGTCCTCCCATGCTCAGACTGAGTCTGATTGAGCATTCAAATTTGTTGAACAAATCCATCACATCCAACAACAATTTCATGATATTTTGTAGAAAGCTAACACCAAGTACAAGAAGCGCCACGATCAACATCATGTACCACACAAGTTTCAAGTGGGAGATAAGGTATGGTTGCATTTTCAAAAAAGAGTGTTGATATAAATTTATGAGAAAAATGAAATGAAACACATATCCATAACATTATAACAGATATACAAAGAAAATAACAAAGATATAACGAAACTTCACTTCTATTCAATAAAGAAATCTATTGAAATTGTAAAGTGCAGAATGAAACAATCTTGCTCGAATGGTGTAGGTTAATATCTAAGAAGAGATGTGGCAGCTACACTTATTCGTCTGAGTGCATTACAATGATACCTACAGGCCTTTTCAGCATCAATAAGTAATCAACAAACCCTAGACATCCAAAAACCTAACCCTAGGATATGAAGCGCCAAAAGTCATGTGGGCCCCGATGGGGTAAGTTGGTACATTAAATTCCTGGGGTCGTAACTTTTTCATACGATATTCATTTTAGGCACATGATATCCCATTGGAAAGTTCTATCCGAGGAATACACATTATTTCATCACACACTAACTCAGTCAATAGTGTGACTGTGGCAGGCCCAAAAAATGTTGTTTAGGGTCTCGAAATGGCCCCGAAAGTTTAGGACCCAAAAAGCTAGAAAAAAATTCCAAGATGAAAAATATATGTGAGCTAGTTAGAAGAGGTGGGTGGTCACCAATATCCACCTGGATCAATCCTCCCCCCTTAGGAATCAATGGTCTCCATTGTGTTGAATTCCCCCATCAAATGAGGAAATTTCCTTTTGAATTTGGCCGTGGGTGAGCCACTTTTCTTGGTGCAGGAGCTGCCCCACTTTGAAAGAATGATAAAGCTAAATATTTTGTTGGCAAGTTCCCTTGACCTGTGTGTCCAAGATATGATCAGTGGATTCCTATTCCATGCAGTCAGGGTTGAGCTCTGTCAGTGTCAATTGTTCTGCTATCTCTGAGGTGTCCAATAATGGTGGAAAATATAGCCGAAGGAGGTCCACATTAAACACTTGGTGCAAGCCAAGGAAGGGGGGGGATGTTGAAATTGAAAGTATTGTCACCCACATACTTGGTGATGGTGTAAGTTCCATAGCAGAGTGGATGAAGCTTTTGATGGGATCTTGTAAGGCGTTCTTTCTTCAAATGAAACCAAACTTTATCACCCACCTGAAACTTGTGGGGCACCCGGTGTTGATTATGGCACTGCTTATACTTGACATTGGACTTCTACAAAATATCTTGAACCTGTTGGAGTATGTGCTGGATTTGTTCACTGAAACAGGTGGCTTTGTTGGCTTCGGTTTGAGTATGGAATGATTATGCTTGTGTGGACACAAGGGGTAGTGCAACATCCATGGGACCCAATGGTTGAAATCCCAACCCCACCTCAAAGGGGATATGGTCGGTTAAGCTATGTATGGATCTGTTGTAACTATGTTGAACATAGAGAAGACTCTCATCCCATGTGCATGGATGCTTGGAATTGTACATGTGCAAGATATGCATGATCTTCCTATTAACAACCTCAATTTGGCCATTCATTTGGGGGTGGAAGCTCGTGGAATTGGTGAGCTTGGTGTCCAACCGTGACCAAAATGTGCTGAGGAAATGATTGTCCTGATCTAACATGATGGTATGTGGTATCCCAAAATGTACCCACACTCGTTCAAAAAAAATCTTGGAAGTGGCCTCCGCTGTGATGCTCTTCTTGCAGGTGGCCAAAATCACCATCTTGGAAAATCAATCAACACCATGAAAACATAGTCATTTTCTTGCTTGGTTGAAGGAAGGCCCGATATGTAGTCCATAAAGATGGATTCCCAGGGCCTTTCAAGAGTAGGAAGAGGGGTGTACATGCATTTTTTCTTAATGGCCAGTTTGGAAATGTCATAGGTTGTGGAGGACTTGATATACTTGCTGACATCCTGTCAAAGTTTCGGCCAATAGAAATGTTGTTGTAGCAATTACACTATATTTTATACGCCGAAGTGTCATGCCAACCGACTATAGTGAGCTTCCCAAATCAACTTCAATCACTCGCTTGATGGGACACAAATATGGCCCATATGACACAACAACCCGACCTAAAGATGGAAATCAACGAAAAACTATGTTTGTGCCCATCATATGGTAGGGAGTGGCGAAGTTGGGATATTGATCATAGAGTTGGGGCCATATAGAGGTCTCATGTCTGTAGGAGTGTAGCATCATGGTTAGTGTTGCAACTAGAGGTCGACTGAGGCAGTCAATGACGTAGTTGGTTCTCCCTATCTTATACTTGATGTTGAGATGGAACTGTTGCAAGTATGTGGACCACTTCTGATGGCAGTTGTTCTACAATTTTCCTTGTGTCTACATGAATTATAGAGGCTTATGATCAGTGTGAATGATTGTCTCCTTCCCGATAATGTAATTCCTCCACTGGAAGTAGGCTTGTACAATGGAGTACATTTATTTGCCGTAAGTGGGGTACTTACAGACGATATTTGATAGCGTCTCACTATGATAGGCCACAGGATGTCCATGTTGAGTGATAATTGTTCCCACAACATAGTCTGAAGCATATGTCTCAATATCAAAAGGCTGCAACGGTTCAGGTAATGAGAGCACCGGGAATGGGCACAAGCGCTACTTCAAATCATCAAACGTTTTTTTTTTTTCAACTGGCCCCACATGAATTTTTCATTTCCACCACCCTTGGTCACTTGGATAAGGGCCCATGTAATGTGGAATAATCGCCACAAGAACATGCAATAAAAATTGGCAAGGCCTAAGAAACTATGAAGTGTAGTGAGTGTGGTCAGGGCTGGACAGTCACAGATGACCTCGATCTTGGATGGATCGACATGCACCCCATGCTCATCAACAATGTAGCCTAGGTATTGGAACATGTTCATGTCGAAGGAAAATTTTTCCAATTTTTCATATAGCTTGTGTTGCCACGGAGTGTGCAAAACCTATTGAATATGTTGCAAGTGTTTTTCCTAACCCTTGTTGAAGATGAGAATGTCATCCAAATACACCACCACAAAAGAATCGATGAAATGTCGCAAGATATCGTCCATCATCCTCATGAAAGTTGTTGGGGCATTTTTCAACCCAAAAGGCATGACCAACCATTCAAAAATACCTTCTTTGGACTTGAAGGCAGTGTTCCACACATCAATATGCTCTATTGGGACCTGGTGGTAGTCAGAATTTAGATCAATCTTACTGAAGTATTTTCCCCCCTTGAGATGGTCAAGGAGATTGTCAATTTTGGGAATTGAGTGCTTGACCTGACAATGCAGAGGCACCCCATATTAGTCGATTGAGTGCTTGACCTGACAGTGCAGAGGTACCCCAGTGGGTGAGGAGAGCATGTATTTGTATACTTATACACCCTTATCCACTTTCTTCTGCTGCATGGAGATGTCTGTCGTAGATGCCATGGATGTGGCTGCAACCTTCTGCTCACTTTGAGCACAAATCATGAAGAAGGAAAACTTCCCGGTCTGAGAGATGACCTTCATGCATTGTTTGGTAGAGATCAAGGAAATAACAATAGGTTGGACTACCTCGGGTATCCTGTACAATATCCTATCCAAAGTAATAATAACACTACGAGGCCTAGACTCATATACATCATGACGTTTCCATAAATAAGTTAGGCCCAAAAGAACATCATAAAATTCAAGTGGGGTGACATCACACAATACCTCATCTTTGAAGGGCTTGATTCTGTAGGGAAGGAAACTCTATTAGATGACATGGAGATTGCTCCTTGGTGGAGGCATCCGATGGTGTATGGTTGTGGGTGTGGTGTTGTTGGCAGAGGCAACTTCTTGACGACCTCCATTGAGACTAGGTTCTTCTATCTACCGCTATCAATGATGAAGTGCAATGGGGTACCCTTCACCCACATCTGTGAATGAAAGAGGCACTCACCTTCCTTTGGTTCATCAAGTTCATTGAGTTGGACCTTGGTGGTAGAAACAATGGCACTATGTTTTGAATCAATGATTTGTCTCCCTTTTTCTAGTTTTTACTGAGAGTTGGAGTCTGCATCTTATTCATAGGCTTTCACCTCGGCCACCAATGATTGCTTTGAGCAACATTCAACAATTTTATTTCCGGGGCTCTTATGGGACTCGCACCACTTCCCGGTGTCTTTCTTTGTCTTCCCATTGTCCTTCTTAGTTTATAGTTTATACTGGTTGTCCTAAGCTTGTCCATCCTTTCTCTTCCCTTTTTTTCTATGGGTTAGGGCCGCCTTTTCCCTGCTTCTACTATGAGGGGTTCGTAGACCCAAACTGGTGCATCTTTTCTTTAAACTTTTTCTCGATTTTGACAACGTATCGATAGGCCATGCCCAAGGAAAAAATGTCCAAAAAATCCATTTGTGTCCTGATGTATCTATGCATATCACCACAGTACTTGAGCACCAGATGTCACTCAGAGTCTTTGATACCCAGCTTGATGTGCAAGGTATGGAAGACATTGATGAACTCTGGGACTGTTTGGTCCCTTTCTTGCTGCAATGTGGTCCATCTTGTATATAAGTCATCATAACTTCCAACAGGGTAGTATTGTTCCTTAATAGCATCCTTGAAAGAACCCCAAGTGGGTGTGACTACAAATAATGTAGATCCCTCTGTTCCTTTTGCTGACAGAAAGTATCCCACCAATATTTTACATGGGGTACAACCTTAAGGAGCACAAATGTGATCTTTTCTCTATTGGAAGAGTTATGGACTGAAAAATACCCTTCTAGAAGGTTTAACCATTTTTCTACATTATCCACATCTATTTGACCTTCAAATTTAGGAATATCAAAATTGATTTGTACCTTGAAGGGGGAGGCTCTTCTGCTCGATGAGGATGCATCACATGTTGGCAGTCGTTGAAGGATTTGCACAAAGTTACCCATCATCTCATTCCTTTGTCACACGAGGGCTTCCTCAAGAAATAGTTTAAAGGGATCTTCTGCCCCATCATCTCTATTTTCTTCCCCCATGGGTGTCCATCGGGTTCAGCAAGGCCAATGTTGCAAAGGCTCAACTAGTTCAAGTCTGAATTTCTTATACCCTGACCTTGTTGGGGAAAAGAAAAAAGAAACAAATGAAGAGCAGATCTCTTTGATACCACTGATCCAGATTTATGAGTGGAACAAAATGAAACATATATCTATAACATTAACACAAATATATAAATAACAATAACATAGATACAATGAAACTTAACTTCTATTCAATAAAGAAATATGCCAAAACTGTAAAATGCATAATGAAATAATCTTGCTTGAATGGTAGTAGCTAATCTTTGAGAAGAGATGTGGTGGATACATGCATTCATCTAAGCACATCACAATGATGCCTACAAGCCTTTTATCATCAAGAAGTAATCAGAAAACCCTAGAAATCTAAAAATCTAACCCTAGGAGATGAAACGCCAAAAGTCACGTGGGCCCTAATGGGGTAAGTTGGTACATCAACTTCTCAGGGTCATAACTTTCACATACGATATTCGTTTTAGGCACATGATAGCCCGTTGGAAAGGTGTTCCTGAGAACTACACATTATACCATCAAAATCTAATTTAAAACATAGTGTGACTGTGGGTGGCCCAAAAAATGTTGTTTAGGGCCTCAAAACGGCCCCAGAAGTTTAGGAACCGAAAATCTAGAAACAACTGCCAAGATGAAAACTGTATGTGAGACAGTTGGAAGAGGTGGGTGGCCACTGATATCGACCTATATTAAGTGCCTCACGGGACCCCACCAAAAGCTCCACCCACTCTGATATGGGCCTTACACCATCACCATGTCTATGGATGAGAATGGTTTTGAATTAAGTACTCCCCCTTTCCTTGTCTTGCACCCTGTATTTAATGTGGAATTGCTTCGACCATATTTTCCACCTCTCTTGGAAACTTTGGACGTGCTCGAGCACTTGGCCCCTACATAAATCAATCTTGAATGCATTGATTAGGTGACAATTGATTGGATCATGGACACCAAGACGAAGGGCACCCACCGACAAAACATCCAACTCTATTGGGTTGTCAAATCGGGGCAACTTCTTCACTAGGGAAAGTGGCTCACCAGGAGTTAGATACACACACAAAAACATTGTATTTTATATACATATTAATTATTATGGTATGAAATTTGAGATCATTAATATTTGTGTGTTTTCTTCTTATATTTCATAGGTAATTTATTTGAATTTAGAGGTAATAGTGTAAATCATTATTGAAACATAGTCCCTTAATTTCCCACATCAAATATTGTCATAAAGTTGGGGGTATCAACATATAATGTCATTTTTGTGATGTTGAATTATAAAATGTAGGTACAATGTTGATTGGAGATGAATTAATGTACAATACTGAACCACTTGATTCAATATTAAGTGACACTGGTCGAATTTGGATCAAGGATGATTTTAGGGGCTAAATTTCACTATGGGATAATTTTCCATGGTTTTTCCCAAAAAAAGATTCGCTATTCTAAAAATGATTCATCCAAATTCTATAGAATAAAATCATTTTACCTTAAAAATCACCAAAATTTTATACAAACTATATAAAATACTTAGAAATTTGAGTATTTTTACAAAAATATCGCCAAACATTTTATAGTTGGAATATGAAGGATTAGTATGATTCACCAAGGTTTCTACATTTTAAAATAAATTTCCTTCCTTAAAGCCATCTCTGATTTGGATTGAATATAAATATTTAAGAAACACTATTTATTTTTAGCTGTGGTTGGAATTAAACTAGGTGAAATGTGGGCTATGATCAAGTTGCATAATTCATAATGTAATTAATTACACTCTACATGTCATTGGGTGGAATGTCAGAATGCATTGTTGTCACATCCATGCATATTGAAAAAATGAGTTCAACGTAAAAAACTCTAATTAAGATCTGATAAAGCATGCTAAAATGACTACACTACCATTAAAAAATACTATTAATTTATATTTTCATAATTGTTGTCAAGTCATATATGTTTATCTTTGATCTATATTAGTAGTGTATGTTAGTAATTTATAGCCACGTCACTTGATGGATCGAGAGTTTCCACAAGCAACTCCTAGGGTTTTTGTAGGTGCGCTCCATTGTCCCATCTAATCTGAAAACACAACATTCAGTGTTTTTCTCTTTCTTGTGACCTGAAAACACGAAGGAGGATGTGGAACTTGTAGATTTATTAGACGACCCACTTTAGGGTACCTCGATTTGGGCTTCACCGATGGTTCTAGGCAATCGAAATCTATGAGAAAATCCTTTGGAAGAGGACACTCTACAGATCATTCGTCACATCATCAAGGATTTTCCTGGTAAATCATGCTCCTCTAGATTGACTACATCTGTCACTTCTCCCCATAATGGCAAAGGGATGATTTKCATCAAACTATATAGTGATTCATATATATCACTCACTACCCCAATCATTTCACTTGCAGAAGACACATATCCTCTCTCGCATGAGGCATGGATCATAGATCATCCCACAAAAWKTAATAATGACACCACCCCAACATTCACACAGACCCAACCCCCTGTGCATGAATATCTTCCAGATCCAAAGACCACCAAACTTGATGGTTTTATTGGGAAATTTTTATCTGAAAATGTAATGCGTGGCTAGGCCCTGAGAGCACATTTCCCCTCTAATTTTGTACCCTGCTCCAACGATATGGATGAAAAGAGTAAATTTTAAAATATCCTAAAGTGAAAGGATAGAAATGTTAATATAGTTCTTGGTGATGGAATCAAATTGAATAAAATAACAACCATGTAGTGGGAGATGTTAGTTGAGATATTTTCCAGCAAGTTCCTGTTAGCTGACACCCTTCCAAAATGGACCTTGCATAACTTCTCAAAAGTTATCGAGTATGAACCCAAGAGTCTTATTTTGGCCAAAGAATGGATAGCGTGGAAAGTTCGGTCAATGGAAGACACCTACAAAGTCCTTTCAGGAAGGTGGAGATTTGGAGCACAAAATCTTTCCCTAAAACTGTGGACAACAAATTTTGACACAAACACGGAGTAGTTGGAAATCACCCTATTATGGGTATGCCTCCCTAGAATTTCATTACTCTATTGGTCATAGGAGGTGTTTAGGGAGTTGGAAATTCTCTAGGATTCTTCTATGAAGTAGATCTCACTTATTTAAGCATTGCATATATGGGGATAGCCCGTAGCTTAGTTGGACTGAAGCTCTTGGCGAGGCTAGAAGATAATATCACTATATAATATCACAATGGTTAATAATATCAATAAGATATATATTTTGAAGGCATCCCTTTCATATGTGGAGGATGCCACGTATGTGGACACCTAGAAAGAAATTACACTCGTGATGAGAAGTGTTGATATTGGGTCTAGAAGGTTGTTGTTGACAAGGAAAAAGAAAGACAAAGTGTCTCATTCGAGAAGTCACAAACCCCAGATGGGTTGCCTCCTCCCTCAGAGAACCCCTATGGAAATAAAGATACCGAAAGCAAAGTATTTGGTTGCTCAATGGAGATGACTCGGGATAAAATCTTGGGTAAGCTTCATGTTTCCTCTCCTATGATTCCTTTCTGTTCCAGATAGTGTATTTCATCTAGTTCAAAAGAGGGCCTTGCGGTTGGGGACGCTTATGGAAACTCTTTCCTTCTGGTCCTTTCAAAACTCTCCAGTTCACATCCTGACCCTTTGATCCCCATTGCTCCCACTAGCCCTTTAGTCCCCCCTGCCTTGTCCTCCCCACTCCAATCCCCTCTTTCTTCCAACTATCCTATGATCCCTCCCTCCCTTCCATTCTCAACCCCCCCAAAAAACAACCTTCGCTCCCACTCTCAGCCCCAAAATCTGATTTTTCGAGGAATCCTGGGAGGTATTGGGACATATGAGGAGATGGATTCAAAATCCTCCTAGAGAGGAAAAAAATCCTTCATTTCCTTAACACAAAAACAAGCCCATCCGAAGTTCGATCAAGGAGACAAAAATATCTAATTGGGGCCCTTAGAGCAGCTACCGCTGGCCAGGTGTCAAAATCATCATTCTCTCCCATAATTGTCACAAGCTAGCCAACCTTGCAAAAAAGTTAGCCATTAGAAGACTATCAGAGCTCCACAATCCCTCTATTCTTTAGTTACAAGAAACTATGATAGGTGGTGATAAATCAATAAATCCTTCTCTACATCCTTTCATGAATGGGAGTTTTTAGCTTTGGATGCATGTGGAAAATATGGTGGAATTTTGACTAGATGGAGAAAAAGCTATTTAAATTTATCAAATCATGGGCTATGCCTTCGGTATCAGTAACCCTCTTTCATTCCAATGAATTAAATCTTTTCTTCCTTTGTATCAATATCTATGGGCCCTATCTAGAGCGGAAGGATTTCTGGAACATGATTTTCCAATCCCCCCTAGCTACTTTGGATCGATATCTCATGGAAGGTGATTTGAATTTCACTATGGGGTCTTGTGAGATGTGGATTTCAATAGCTCACAGGGACCCTATGGCAAACTTCTTACAAAAACTGGAGGACACAAGTATTTTTTACATTCATCCAATAAAACACTCTCCCACCTGGAGGAATATGTTCTTAGGCATAGATATATTTGCAAAATGTTTGGACATATTTATTTTGTTAGGGGTCCTTCTTCAAGAAACATTTCAAACTTGAAAGTGGGTAGCCTTAGGGGGGGTGTCATATCACAGTCCAATTCTCCTGGAGATTTCCCTAGGCACAAAAAAACACCTAGCACCTTCAAATTCAACCCATGCTGATTGGAGGAACAGTCCTACATCGAGGCCATTAAAACTAACTAGATTCCCTACAATCCACATTTTCTAGAATGTCCCATGATTCAATTATTGTATAATATCAAAAGGGAAAAATATGTCTCAATTTCTTGGAATAAGGAAAGAAGGAAGAATGAAATCAACACCCTACTAGATATAGAACAAAAATTAAAAGAGTGGCAGGATAAGGAGGTTTATGACCCTCTCTCTAAAGCACAAAAATAAGAGTTACAAAGAATGGAATAGTGCAGAAGAAAAATCCTACTAAACAAGGATAAGGAATGGTGCTTGAAGAGTCGATCCCTATGGTTATAAGAAGGAGATGAAAATACTAAAATTTTTCATTATTTTGCAAATGGCAGGAAGGCTTCCAACACAATTTGGTCTATTGATAGAAAAGATGGAACTAAATCTTATTTCTTTGAGGATATAGCAGAGGAAGGATATGATCATTTTAAAAACATGTTCAAAGCATACCTTAGGGCCACCATAGATACAATTCTCCATGTAGCAATCCTCTTCTCCAATTTTATCAATCAATAAGGAAATGGAAGCTTGATGGAGTAAGTATCCAAGGAATAATTTTGGATGACACTACAAATATTTCAAAAGGATAAGAGTCTCAAGCCAAATGGTTTCACTATAGAATTCTACATTAGATGTTTTGGATTTCTAGGAGAAGATCTATCAAAATTGGTGGAATACTCAAGAACAATGGGGCATATAATTTCTCCCTTCAATGCCACATTCATTTCTCTTATCCTAGAGGCATATAACCCCAAATTTTTTTATCAATGTAGACCTATTTCCCTCTGCAATATCATTTACAAAATCATCTCAAAGTTGATTGCCTATAGGTTGAAAGACCATCTGGCATAAACTATCCCCTCTGAACAATTTGGTTTTCTCCAGGGAAAAAAATGCACCAGGAAATTGGACTAGATCAGGAAGGAATTCACTCCATTCACACAAATAGACATAAGGTGATTAATTTTAAGGTGGATATTTCCAAGGCTTTTGATAGGGTCAGCTGGATTTACATCAAAATATTGCTTATACTCCTCGGGTCTTCTCACACCTTTGTAACTTGGATCCTAAACTGCATTACTACCACTTCATTTTCTCTTCTAATCAATGGATCATCCCCCCCTTTATTCAAGGCAAAACATGGCATTAGACAAGGCTTCCCACTTTCCCCTATTCCCTTCTTGCTAGTGGATGAGTGTCTCAATAGGTTAATTCATGATGCAGTTTCATCTTCCCTTATAAAAGGTATCCATATCAATACAATTTTTTCATTATCTCACCTTATTTTTGTGGACAATATCCTTATCTTATGTGAAGGAAAATTATATTACATAAAAAAATTAAAGGATATCCTTGAAACTTTCTGCATTGTAGCTAGCATGCAAGTGAACATGGAAAATCTTCTTTATTTTCTTAGGGTTTGTCAGACTAGGAGAATCAACACATATCCCAGGTCCTTGATCTAAAGGTTAAATATATTGGTGCGTGTGTGAATTATCTTGGGTTCTCCCTCAAGGCCAACAACTATAGGAAAAAGGATTGGCTCTGGTTTCTTGCCAAAGTGGAAAAAAGATTACACTCCTGGTGCAATCGATGGCTCTCCAAAGTCATGATGTTAGCATTGATAAAATTAGGGCTAGAAGTTATCCCAATCTACTAGAATTATCTGGCTTGGGTATCGAAAGGAATTCTAGGAAAAGTCAGCCAATTATCATACCAAATTTTATGGTTTGGCTTAGAATATAGGTGATCTAGGCGGATCTTGGTGGCCAACCAACTTTTACAACAAATCATTTCGAGCATATAGTTTTGATAAACCATGATATTCACCCTTTTGATGGGAAATGGAATATAATACCATCTTCATTTATTAATTATAGACATCATGTAATTATATTATGTACATGTCTACAACATAGCATTAATGCACCAGATCCCATTAGAACTTGGCAGTTAAGCACGCTCGGGCTAGAGTAGTACTAGGATGGGTGATCGTCTGGGAAGTCCTAGCATTTTACATGCCTATGGCATTTTATAAACTTAGATTAATTTATCCCATGTGCATCATGAGAATTTTTCTCCTCTCTTATAAAGTTGAGGTGAAGGAGGCCCTTTAAGCATGCAATGAAAAGTGATGTAAATCTTGTTGCAAGTGAAGCGTAGCCAACATCTCTTTCTTTTCAAAGATAAGATACCCCATTCTGCGAGTTTGTGTTTTATAGTGTTTTTATATCTTATTCATGAATAGAAGTTGGGTTTCACTATATTTCTGTTTTCTCTTCTATATTTTTTTTTTGTCACGTTTCATTCTCAGCATAATATGGATTAGTGGTATCAAAGAAGTCTACTCCTTGTCATTTCTCAGAGTAGGTCCCCGACAAGGTCAGGGTACAAAGAGTTGGGTCTTGAGCTAGTTTCACTTGAGGAAAACTTCTCTCAGCATCCCAAGAGACATCCCATGGCAGAAGAAAAGAGATATGAAAAATCATGAGATCCTTTCAAGATGTTTCTCTAAGAGGCCCTCATGCAACTGAGGAACAAGATGATGGCCAACTTTGCTCATATCCTTCGAACACTACCAATGACGACAACCGATTCATCTTCTATAAGCATCCATTTCACAAGTGCGACACCCTTCAAGGTACAAGTCAATTTTGATATCCCCTTATTTGAAGGCCAGTTAGATGCAGTTGCTCTAGAAACATGGTTGAATATGCTATAAGGTTATTACTTCGTCCAAAAATTTTCCAACAATGAAAAGATCACCTTCACACTCATTAAATCCTTTTCCCATGTCAGATATTGGTGGGAATATTACTAGGAGAGGTATGCCACAAATGAAAATTCACCATTCAAGAGAGAACCCACTTGAGCAGCCTTTGTCAATGCCCTAAAGGAGGAGTTCTATATTTTTTGAAACTATGATGAATAGTACATGATATGGATGACATATGCATCAGAAAAAAGAACAAAGTGATAGAGTACACTAACATCTTTCATACCTTGCACTCAATTATGGGTATCAAATACTCCGAGAGACACCTGGTTTTGAAGTATCGTAGTGGTCTGCACAGGTACATCCAAACATAGATGGATTTCTTTGACATCTCCTCAGTGGGTGTTGCTTATCAATATGCAGTCAAAATCGAGCAGAAATCCAAGAAACAGAGTAAGTGGGGGTTCGGGTTTGAAAATATGCCAATGTAGAATCATGGCAAAGGAAACCCTAACTCACAAAATGAAGGACAAAGCAAGGGAGGCCAACCTCAAGAGATCCATTCCAAGATGTAGGAAAAGAAGGGTAACGAGAAGTCTAAGAAAGACACTGGAAAGTGGTGTGAGTTTGACGTAGACCCCCTGCCCTCGGGTCGAGATCCGCTCAGGATCTTCACTACAACCACACCGAGGGTTAACCAACCCCTTTGTTCAAGCCACAAAGGACTTCGGGTTTTGGGGTTTCGCAATCCCTGATGTTGAGATTCTCAACTCTTCCACTTGTCGAAACCTGAAATGTCGAAACGCTGAAATCTCTAACCACGTCCTCCTCTGCTCCTGTATCAGGTTTCGTGACTTCAGGAATTCCAGAGCAAGGAACCTCGATATCTTGTCTCCTAAAGTGTCGAATTTTTGAATCCCGACATGTTCATCAATCTTTGGCTCCTCAACGGGTTTTTCACCTTTTTGGGGTTTCAGACTTTGCGATTTCGTGAATCCTGTCGTGAGGTTTCCTGACTCTCCAACCCCCGAACCCCAAAATAGTCAACGAAATCTGACTTCGACTGTTGATGAAAAATCGCCACCTGTCCTCTCAACTGTCCTCGGTCTCTGACATGGATTCTTGTCACCTGTCACCTTTCCCGACTTTCGGAACTTGAGTTATCCTCTTCTCTCTATTTCCTTTTTCCTTTTGAAGTTCTGAACTCCGAAATAGCAGATATACAGAATCAACGGACAACCATCACCCTCCTGATCCGACGGCCCACATGATTTCGGGGATTCTCCACAGAGAATTTCGACCGTCCTATTCTTCCCTCAAGAACCTCTACAAAATGAACTAATGTCCCCTCGCCGTGACCTTCCTTCTGCAAAGCAACTTCACTTCGCCTCCCTTTGAATACTTCAAAGCACTACCCCTTCTGAGCTTCTCTGATAAATTCAAGTCTCGAAAAAAAAGGCCTATGCTCACACTCCTTGCGGCATACCTTCAAATACTTCTGCGTATTTGAACTCTCGACTCTGTGCACCTTCTGCAACAACAGTCGCTCTCTCTTTTCCACCTTAGTTAACAAATTTCTAAGGACTCAGCTAGCCTACGCACGCCTTGCACGGCTCCTGTGCTTCGCTTGTACTTCTGTTGGAATGAGAACAATGGTATCTCTCCTGAGCTTTCAAAGATGAACTCTGAACCTTCGTCAACGCACACCTTGCGGACGTTTCACTACACTCCTTGCAGGAAATTCTCTCACTCAGGAAGAGAAACAATTGAAACTCATTCTCTCTCTCTCTTAGACTTCAAACATTCAACATGAAATCATAAATACACAGCATAGAATCACAAAAAATGCATGATAGAGAGAATAAAACAATTGTAAGCAGACTATTCAACATGTACAAACAGAAAACATCATAACACCATGAATATGAATTAAAGCTTCATATATTAATTCAAAGCTCCTGTACATGAGTTCTTCTTCTCAACTCTCTGCTACTGCTCTCTCTTCTCTTGCTCTATGCTAATGCTACAATGATCTAATAAATCCCATGATACAAAGACGAGGGTGTCTATATCCGTTTTTCCCTCATGTTCTTCTAAACTATCTAATCTCTAATTCAAACCTACCTACTTTCATTAACTATGCATAAATGCCTCTACATTCTACAGAAGAGAGCGAATCGCTCATGATCTGTTTACAATACGCAAGTACGCTTCCTTTTAACCATTACATTAATGCTTCAAAAACATTTCCAAAACATGTAAAATGTATGTTGCACTTTCCAGTTGTCTTATGCCTTCATGCTCGCTTGGCTAGCTTCTTGCGATGCTCCTGCATCATACTCTCTCGCTTGAAAATTTTCATGAACTCCTGTTCATGAGCTCTTGCATGTTCTGTCCATGCTTCTGAATTTCTGCTTCATCCTCCCAACTAGCATCTTCAACTGGATGTCCCTTCCATTTGACCAAGTATTCAAAATACTCTTTCCTCTTGGTCTTCCTGCTGACCCTCTTATCAATTATACTTTCCATCTGTGGCTTTGCAGCTATAGGCATTTGTTGGGTCCACTGAACTCCTGTCTGTTCATTCTCTTCCCCTGCTTCTTCAGCTTTGTAAGGGTACAAATCTGAGATGTTGAATATCGGTGAAATTCTGATCCCATCGGGTAATTCGATCTCATATGCATTTTCCCCAAATTTCTTTATGATCTTGCATGATCCAATCTTCTTCATTTTTAGTTTGTTATATGTTCCCCTTGGGAACCTTTCTTTCCTCAGATGTGCAAGAATCAGATCACCAACTTCAAACTAAAGTTCTCACCTGTGTTGATCTACTCTGCGCTTGTATTCTTGACTCGAATTCTGCAATCGTTCCTTAACTCGGCTGTGAAGCTCCATCATTTCTTCTACAAAGTCCTCTGCAGTAGCACTTTTGAATTCAGTTTGTTCCATATCTTTTAATTCAGAAACTCCCCTTGGTTTCATTCCATATACAATTTGGAATGGACTCTTCCCTGTGCTTCTATTGATCGAATCATTATAAGCAAATTCCACCTGTGGCAGAATGTGATCCCACTGACTGTGGTGTTCAGTCACTAGGCTCCTCAGTAAATCTCCCAAGATTCTGTTTACAACTTCTGTCTTCCCATCCATCTGAGGATGATACGCTAAGCTAAAAGACAAACTTGTCCCCAGCTTCTTTCATAAAGTCCTCCAGAAATGTCCAACGAACTTGGTATCTCGATCTGAAACTATACTCCTTGGCAAGCCATGAAGTCTAACAACTTCCTTGAAAAACAAGTTTACAATATGAGTTGCATCACTGGTTTTCTAGCATGGTATAAAATGTGCCATTTTTTAAAATCTGTCTACCACCACAAAGATTGAATCAAATCCTCTTTGTGTTCTCGGTAGCCCCAATATAAAATCCATGCTCATTGCATCCCACGGCCTCTTTGGTATGGGTAATGGCTGGTATAACCCTGTGTTTTGCCTTTTTCCTTTTGTGTGCAGACAAATTCTACATCTGTCCACAATTATTTTGACATCTATCCTCATCCCTGGCCAAAAATATGAGCCATTTAATTTCAAGAACGTTTTGTCATGACCGAAATGTCTGACCAATCCTCCACTATGTTTTTCTTTCAGCAGATTCTCCCTCATGGAGCATTTTGGAATACATAATTGATTGCCCCTGAATAATAATCCATCTTGGATCATATATTCGGTCCATTGGCTTCTGTCCTTGAGAATTGGATTCTCAGATGCCTCATACGCTTCCCTAAAATCCGGGTCATCCTTGTACATTTCTTTGAGGTTATCAAAACCCAAAGTTTTGACTCTAAATTCCTGCATCAGTAAACATTTCTTGCTCAAAGCATCAATAACTTTGTGAGCAGTTCCAGAAATATGTTTAATTACAAAAGTAAAATTATGCATGTATTCAACCCATTTTGCATTCTTTTGGTTCAACTTTTCCTGTTGAGTCGTGAATTGCAAAGCGTGATTATCGTTGTACAAAAAAAACTCTTTAGGGACCAAATAATGTCTCCATTTCTTCAGCGCTTGTATGACTGCATAGAATTCCTTGTCATATGTTGAATATTTAATCTTTGCTTCATTCAGTTTTTCACTGAAGTATGCGACAGGCCTATCATCTTGGCTCAAGACCACTCCAATTGCAAATCCACTAGCGTCACACTTGATCTGAAATGTCTTACTGAAATCTGGCAGCACCAGAATTGGTTGTTCAGTAATCTTTTTCTTCAGCAAGTTGAAACTCTTCTTTGCTTCCTCTGTCCAATGAAAATATTTGTGTCTTTTCTTCACCATGTCCATCATCGATGCACTAATCCCACTAAAATTTTGAATGAATTTCCTGTAGAAACTAGCTAATCCATGGAAGCTTCAAACCTCAAATACACTCTTCGGTGATGGCCAATTCTTAATCGCCTCTACCTTATCCGGATCCATTTTCAACTCATTTGCAGAGATAACAAAACCCAAATAAATGAGTTATGTTCTCATAAATGTTGATTTCTTCATATTAATCAATAACTTCTCTTGATATAATCTCCTCATCACTGTAGCTAAATGCTTTAAATGCTCTACTTCTGTCTTGCTGAAAATTAATATATCGTCAAGATATACAATGACGAATTTTCCTATGAAATCCTTCAGGACTTCATTCATCAATCTCATGAAAGTACTGGGCGCATTTGTTAAGACAAATGGCATAACAAGCCATTCATACAACCCCTCATTCGTCTTGAATGTTGTCTTCCATTCATCACCTTCTCACATACGAATTTGATGATATCCTCTTTTCAAATCAACCTTTGAAAAAAAATTTGCCCCACTCAAGTGATCCATCAAATCATCCATCCTTGGCAAAGGAAATCTATATATGATGGTAATCTTGTTGATTGCCCTTGAGTCTGTACACATCCTCCAGCCTCCATATTTCTTTGGGATAAGCACTGTTGGAACAGCGCATGGACTCAAGCTCTCTCGAACCAACCCTTTGTTCATTAAATCCTAGACCTGTCTCTTAACTTCTTCATTCTCCTGCGGCGTCAACCTGTACGCTGCTTTGTTTGGTAAACTAGCTCTAGGTATAAGATCAATGCGATGACTTATACTTATGATCGGTGGCAATGAACAAGGTAGTTTGTCTACTACTATATGAGCAAACTCCCCCAGCAACTTTTGGATTTCCTCTGGTAAATCATCCACTCTTGTACTGGTTAAAACAATTCAAGGCTTCTTGACCACAACAAATTGCATGTCTTCCTTCTTTTTAACCTCCTTAAGAAGTTCCTTCCCACTCATGAGAAGTACAGCGTTGTTCACCTCTGGTTTCACTTTTTATCCTTAATCGGCAGCAACATGTGAGTTCTCACATTCTTCTCCAAGGTGTATGTGTTCTTTCTCCCATCATGAATCGCATTCCTGTCATATTGCCACAGTCTACCCAGCAATAGATGACAAACATCCATGGGAATAACATCACATAGTATTTCATCCTTATATCCTACTATTTTAAATTCAACTAAACATTGTTTAGTGACATTTACCTGATGTCCTTTTTGTAGCCATGAAACTCTGTATGGGCTTGGATGTTCAATAGTCTCCAACTCCATCTTTTCTACCATCTCTGTAGATATGAGATTGTCTATGCTACCGCTGTCCACTATAACCTTGCATACCCTGTCTTTGGTCTTGCAAGCAGTCTGAAAAAGTATGTTTCTTTGGGCTGGGTTCTCTGCCTCCTTCTCTGGCGTTAAGAGAACTTTTCTCATCATCAGTGATCTTCCGCCCTTAGCATCTTTTGCCTCAACATTTCGTCCTTTTGCTTCAGCAATGTGAGTTTCACTTCCTTCTTTCTTTCTATCTGGACATTCATAGGATTTATGTTTGTTTTTTCCACAGGTAAAACATTTCACTTCACCACCCCTACCTCTTCCTCTTCCTCTGGTACGAGGAAAAGTATTTCTATCAACATATTGTCCTCTCTGTGAGCTTCCTCCTTTCTCAATTTGGGTTTGAGGTTTCTTCCCCTCTTCTTTAGATTTATGAGTTCTATCTTGGGCAATTGTTTTGCCTCTGGCTTGACTTCTGCCTAGGCCTCTCTGACCTTTCTTTTGGCTTAGCTTCTCTTCAGCTTTCAGAGCCATCTGATAAGCATCCTCTACATTTCAAAGGGTCATCATGCTCATCTCATCCTGTATGTCATATCGCAGACCATTCATGTACCTGGCAACCTTTTCATCATCACTTTCCCGATGACCTTCTCTGATGTTTGTCTTGTAGAAATCTTCAGTGTATTCTTTCACTGACATCAGCTTCTATCTCAAATTATGCATCCTCTGAAACAGAGTAATTTGATAATCCTTGGGTATGAATTTGGCTTTCATCTTTGCAACCATTCTATCCCAACTCTTGATTTTCTGCTTACCTTTGCAGCGTCTGTCAGCCTGCGGTTCATCCCACCATAATGTTGCATGCCCTTTAAGTCTTGTGACAACATGCTTGACCTTCTTGTCTTCCTCGACATCCTCATAGTCAATATTTATCCAGAGCTCTAATCTAGTCTAGAAGCTCTTCAACATCCAGGTTCCCCTAATACATGGGAATCTCCATTTTTGCCCTAGCACATATCCTTGCAACAGCCCTGAATAGGCGTTCATCTACAACATCCTCAACTGCTACTTCTTCTCCTTCATGTCCAACTTCCTTTTCACTTTCAACCTCATTGATATCTCCAGCATCGACTGTGCACCTCTGTGTTATCTCCATGGCATCAAGCCTGGCACGTAGTTCATGCATTTCTCTTTCCACTGCTGGATCAGGCATTGGCCTGTCTCTTCTTCTCGGCGGCATGGCTGAGAAATTTCTCTTTTCTCTGCTACAGAAAGAAAAGAAATTGTTCTGTGCTCTGATACCACAATTTACGCAGACCCCCTTCCCTCGGGCCGAGATCCGCTCAAGATCTTCACTACAACCACACAGAGGGTTAACCAACCCCTTTAATCAAGCCACAAAGGACTTCAGGTTTTGGGGTTTCGTGATCCCTGATGTCGAGATTCTCGACTCTTCCACTTGTCGAAACCCGAAATGTCGAAACGCCGAAATCTCTTACCGCGTCCTCCTCTGCTCCTGTATCGGGTTTCGCGACTTCGGGAATTCTAGAGCAAGGAACCCCGATCTCTTGTCTCCTAAAGTGTCAAATATTTGAATCACGACACATTCATCAATTTTTGGCTCCTCAACAGGTTTTTTGCCTTTTCAGGGTTTCAGACTTCGCGATTTCGCAAATCCTGTCGTGAGGTTTCCTAACTCTCCAACCCCCGAACCCCGAAACAGTCAACGAAATCTGACTTTGACTGTTGATGAAAACTCACCACCTGTCCTCTCAACTATCCTCAGTCTCTGATGTGGATTCCTATCACGTGTCACCTTTCCCGACTTTCCGAACTTGAGCTATCCTCCTGTCACTATTTCCTCTGTCCTTTAGAAGTCCTGAACTCCGAAATAGCGGCTATACAGAATCAATGGACGACCGTCACCCTCCTGATCCGACGACCCACGTGATTTCGGGGATTCTCCACAGATAATTTCGACCGTCCAATTCTTCCCTCAAGAACCTTTGCAAAATGAACTAATGTCCCCTCTCCGTGACCTTCCTTTTGCAAAGCAACTTCACTTCGCCTGCTTTGGATACTTCGAAGCACTACCCCTTCTGAGCTTCTCTGATAAATTCAAGTCTTGAAAAAAAAGGCCTATGCTCGTACTCCTTGTGGCATACCTTCTAATACTTCCGCATATTTGAACTCTCGACTCTGTGCACCTTCTGCAACAGCAGTCTCTCTCTCTTTTCCACCTTAGTTAACAAATTTCTAAGGACTCAGCTAGCCTGCGCACACCTTGCATGGATCCTATGCTTCGCTTGTACTTCTGCTGGAATGAGAACAACAGTATCCCTCCTAAGCTTTCAAATATGATCTCTGAACCTTCATTAATGCACACCTTGCAGACGTTTCACTGCACTCCTTGCAGGAAATTCTCTCACTCAGGAAGAGAAACAATTGAAACTCATTCTCTCTCTCTCTTAGAATTCAAACATTCAACATGAAATCATACATACACAGCATAGCATCACAACAAATGCATTACAGAGAGAATAAAACAACTGTAAGCAAACCATTCAACATGTACAAGCAGAAAACATCATAACACCATGAATATGAATTAAAGCTTCATATATTAATTCAAAGCTCATGTACATGAGTTCTTCTTCTCTACTCTCTACTACAGCTCTCTCTTCTCTTGCTCTATGCTAATGCTACAATGATCTAATAAATCCCATGATACAAAGACGAGGGTGTCTATATCCATTTTTCCCTCCTGTTCTTCTAAACTGTCTAATCTCTAATTGAAACCTACCTACTTTCATTAACTATGCATAAATGCCTCTACATTCTACAGATGAGAGCGAATCACTCATGATCTGTTTACAATATGCAAGTACGCTTCCTTTTAACCATTACATTAATGTTTCAAAAACATTTCCAAAATGTGTAAAATGTATGTTTCACTTTCCAGCTATCTTCTGCCTTCATGCTCGCTTGGCTGGCTGCTTGTGATGCTCCTGCACCAAAGTTCCACAACAACCCTTGACACAACATCAATGAATGTCACTTGAAACAATCATTAGTGGTCAATCTCAAAGAAAAGGAATTAGAAACTGACTTGGACTTTTATTCATAACACAATAAAAGGAAACAAATCATCGATGCAGAACCCACTTCTACCATCGCAACCAAAACAATATGACCAAAAGAACTAGAGGATCTTGAGGATGATGAGTGCCTCTTCCACTCGCAAATGTGGGTAAAGCAGACCCCACTGCATTTCATTGTTGATAGCGGGAGTCAGAAGAACCTGATATCAGTGGAGGCTTTCAAGATATTGAAACTACCAAAAATGCCACACCCCCATCCAAATACCATCAAATGGTTGATCCCGGGACGCGAAATTTGTGTTAGCCAACATTGTCACTTGTCCTATGGCATCAATCCCTTCAAGGATGAGGTAGTGTGTGATGTTGTCCCACTAGAAGTATGTGATGTTATTTTAGGACAACCATATATGTGGAAATGTCACGCAATATATGAGTCTCGGTCCTGCAATATCATTGTTACTTTGGGAGGTCAAATATATAGGGTACCACTTCATTGATATCAAAAAACCAATGCCACAAAGTAATCTCTTAGACCACAAATATTTCCCTCTTCATGATCCAGTTAGACAGTGAACAGGAGGTCATTGTGACCACTATAGCCTTGGCCCAAGACATTTCTATCTAGCAGAAGAAGGCCAATGAGATTGTAGAGGAGCACGAAGATAATGATAGTCTTCCACATGTTCAACATAGCTCTATTGGCCACGACCCATTTTAGGTGTGCTTGCGGTTCCAATCACTAGTCCCCATTGATATGGTTCTTCTTGTTGCATCTTCACCGATAGATTCCTCCCACACTTAGAACAAGACAAATCGTGTAGCCATATATGTTGAATGGATCCAACACCTCCAATAGGTTCATGATATCCTTCCACGGGAAAAGTACAAGCAAGACATCCACTTCAACAAGGCAAGTGACTCACCAAGGTTCAGATTCAACAGAAGTTTCCCCATCTCTAGAGGGAACTTGATGCAATGGATACCATTGCTTCTTAAGGGGGGAGGAATTATCCAACTGGATCTCAGTGGACAACCACCTTTTCCACTGAATCAACATTTCGAGCCTATGGTTTTGATAAACCATGATATTCACCCTTTTGATGGGGAATGGAATGTAATTCCATCTTCATTTATTAATTACAGACATCATGTAATGATATTATGTACATGCCTACAACATATCGTTAATGCATCGAATCTGAATAGAACTCCATTGTTAAGCGCACTCGGGCTAGAGTAGTATTGGGATGGGTGACCACTCAGGAATTCCTAGTGTTTTACAAGCCTGTGACATTTTATAAACTTAGATTAATTTATCGCACATGCATCATGGGAATTGTTCTCCTCTCACTCTCTCATATATAATTGAGGTGAAGGAGGCCCTTTAAGCAAGAAATGGAGTGTTATGTAAATCTTATTGTAGCGTAGCTAACATCTCTTTCTTTTCACAGATAAGCTACCTCATTCTGTCAGTTTGTGTTCTACAATGTTTTTCTCTCTTATTCATTAATACAAGTTGGATTTCACTATATTTCTATGTTATCTTCTATATTTTTGTTTTTGTCTCGTTTCGGTCTCATCATAATCTGGATCAATAGGAAATCCCTTGTGTTGGCCTCATGGAAACACCTTGTGGTGAAAAAAAATCTTGGTGGATGGGGACTAAAAAATCCACATCTTTTCTCACAAGCCCTCGCTGCCAAGAATGTTTGGGGAATTATAGATGGATCGAGTCTCTGGTCATAGGTCATAAAGGAGAAATATTTTCCCGCATAAACAATTATTGATTGGATATGCATGCCACAAAAATCTACTCAGAATGGCTCTATTGTCTAGAAAGCCATTGTAAATGCATTCTACCTTATTGGTAAATGGCTCATATGGAAAGTTGGAAATGGAGCACACATCCTTATTGGGAAAGATCCTTGAATTGGTTGCAGTGGAAAGCATATCCTTCCTAAGCCCCTCATATGAAATGTTAATCAAGGGGGATTCTTTTATCTACAACAAATCCATCAAAAATATCTCCAATCTACATGCTCTCGTTGGCTATCATGGAAGGAGGTAGGTCTAGAAGAAATACATGTCCCTCTTTGGGTGGATTATCTCAATACTCTAAAAATCTTCTTTGTATATCCTATAGACCAAGAAGACTCCTTGATTTGGTATTTTAACCCAGTGGGGTGATATGCTCCCAAACTTGGATATTCTGCATTAATACTAGACAATAATACATGCCCTCCCCCATGGTGGGGGAAACTACTTTGAAAAAATAAATTCCCAACAAAATAAAAATTGTTCATGTGGCTTCTACTCCATAATAAATCTCCTACATGGGAGAATCTGCATAAAAGGAATTTTGTGGGACCTAGTAGATGCTCCCTATGTAAACAAGACAGTGAAACTAGCCCACATATGTTCTTACATTGTCCTTTATCATGTTCATCTCGGGATGAACTCTAAATA
>JASDQU010738894.1:275719-301541 GCA_032191745.1 Picea mariana
CTTTGTATATCCTATAGACCAAGAAGACTCCTTGATTTGGTATTTTAACCCAGTGGGGTGATATGCTCCCAAACTTGGATATTCTGCATTAATACTAGACAATAATACATGCCCTCCCCCATGGTGGGGGAAACTACTTTGAAAAAATAAATTCCCAACAAAATAAAAATTGTTCATGTGGCTTCTACTCCATAATAAATCTCCTACATGGGAGAATCTGCATAAAAGGAATTTTGTGGGACCTAGTAGATGCTCCCTATGTAAACAAGACAGTGAAACTAGCCCACATATGTTCTTACATTGTCCTTTATCATGTTCATCTCGGGATGAACTCTAAATATCACAGGGGCACCCAGTTCAGTGGGGAGGAGAGTGTAGATTTTAACCTTGTACAATATTTACTACAAACAGATTTTCAGTAAAAGAACAGAAAATATACAATGGAAAATAAAAACATTACACAGAGATTTTCCCCTGGAAACCCAAACCGGGAAAACCATCATATTCTATATTCATTCATTGTGATACATTGTTTACAATACAATATACATATAGGAGCCATCAGCGTCCAAAACCCTAGCCCAATGACCTAGATTAGTCAACAACCCTAATTCCTTAACCAGAAATAGAAAACCATCGGCAAAAAACCATGTGCCAAAAAAATCCCAACAATGGACACAAAAATCGAGGAAACACAAAAAACAAGGAAAAAAATGCAACACATTTCCTGAGGATTTTTTTTTCTCAAGGGCATTGCCCCCAAACCCCTGTGCGAGGGGATTTCACCCCTGGTGCAACACAGACACTACTACTCGTGCAAAGAATATAACACATACCCAACAGAGAGATGATCGACATTGCTCTGCAATCTTTGATGGATGACACAATTTTCTCAAACATTAAACCACTTCCCTTGATAATTTCCTAGGGAATATGGTTAGCATGGAATCATGCTATTTTTTATGGTTTAGACTCTTCCTCCTGATGTGCCTTGAAATCTCTAGCCATTTTGAATTATTTTCATCAAAATAAACAATGATGTCCTTCTAAAATTTGTCCAGCTCCATATATTCAAAAAAGTTCCCCTGGGCCTTCTTTGATAGAGTTTCCAAAGGTACACCAACAAAAGGGGGAGTAGGGGGAATTATTCATCTTGATGAGGATACCATAATTTTGTTTGCAACAAGTTTGGGTGAGGCCTCAAACAATTTTAGTGAATTCATGGTTGTAAAACTATTGTTTTTACTAGCCACAGAAAGAGGAATATCCCATATAAACATTTATTGGGACTCAATGTTAGTTATAAATTGCATGAATGGCACTTAAACTTTGCACAACTACACACTACAACTCGTGATGGATGATGTCAAAAGATTACTTACGTTCTTCTCACACATCTCCTTTACTCATCTCTATAGGAAATAGAAGAAGGAAGAAAACTATTGACTCACTATTTTGACATCTTTTGCATTATTAGTTGGCCGTGTTTTGACTATTCTACCCTATCCCTGCACCTGATTACTATGCCTATTATCATATCTACTCGTACTTATGAATCTAATGTGCCTAACAAGCTTGATGTTTTTAATCTTCACAATTTCCTTTGTTTTTAGTAAGTTAGAAAAGGGTTTAGACTAATCTTATTGATGATAGATGTTCTTAGTTCACCTCTGGTACCTGAACTCCATGATTGGCATATCCACACATCTTTGGGGAAAATTATGGAACTTGGGTTTTGTTACTAAAACCATCAACGTGGTAAGTTGTTCAACATATCGCACTCAGGTCCAACATGGAAGCCTCCAACATGTGGTCAATTGTCCTCAGTCAAATATGTTCCAAATTAACAGTAATGATCTTCTTGTGCGATTTCTGAGCTGATGAAGATGAATCTAGAAAATCTAAACCATGGTTTTTGTGCCAAACGTCCTAATTTAAGTATTGAGCAAGCTGTTTTCTTAGAAAGTACATGGTTTGAGAGATATGATCATTTCTCTAAACTGGGTTTGCCTAGATTTACTATTACGACCGTCTTCTCCAATGTTCCATACAAATGGATTTGCCTAGCCCAAAAGGAGATTGAATCAAGCTATTATAATCTCTTTCATGTTATGTTAAACAAATTGTAATTGGATCTTGATTTATCTCTCCAACCAAGATTCACCAAACATGAGATAAACAATATATTGTAAGATAGTTATGTTTTGACAAGTTTGATTTGAGGGAATTAGTATTGATTTATTCCATTTCTCTTCTCTATATATATACATCCATAGAACAAAGGAGGAGGAGATGATTATTGTAAGAGGGAGTGGAATCCATGCTTGGATACTTGTAATCTATGAATTTCATTCCATAATAATCAACTGCTGATATTATTTTCTTGTGCTTGATTTCTCACTTAATTTGTAAATTTTCCCACAATGTGTGTTGGGTTTGGCAAGGCCCCCATTCCTTGGCATGCATTGTGTTTATTTATTTCCAGTTAGCTAGTAGATTCGATTTCCATTTCCATATTTATTAAGTGAATCTTGTTTATCAATCTTTTGATTTAGCTAAAGATATATATGCAAATGCTCAGAACCAAAGATCATTTCTTTAACTACATTCATTTGGAATTACAAGAGCATTTGGATTTATCCAGTGAAAGATTGTACTTGGAGCTGATTAAGTGTAATTTAAATTCATGGTGAATGGTTGGAAGATGCCTCTATATTTCTTGTAGCTTTCAAGCTTTGTATTTCCAATTCTTAGTCTCATTTGCAATCTTTATTTTATATTTGAGTTGATCACATAAGTTGATTATCCATTGAATATTGAAGGATTGATCTTCTTTACAACTGATCATAAGAACCTTTGGGAAAGATTGTGGTTTGTGCCAGGACAACATTTGAGTAACCCTCGTCCAGTGATACAACTCTGTGGTGTAGTTTGGTTTTCCAACATTTCTTTGATAAGTCAACATAGGCTCTGATCCTTCATTTCATGTTCTTAGAACTCGAATTCTATGAAATCCTGAATTGATCATTTAATGTCAAGGATTTATGCATATAAATAATCTAAAAATTTTGGCATCATTGTTGGGGAGGTGCTAAAGGGATTACAACACATATAGTTTTTGTTTCTACACATAATTATGTTGCACCACCATTTAAGACTGGAACGAGGATAAACAGTAAGATGCAAAGGCACCCTCACTTTATATTTTTCTGAAAGTGTTCTAGCCAGTCGCATTCACTTTAGTGAGTTTCTCCAATCCCTCGTCATGTTGGTTCAATGTATCTTCTTTTATATTGATGCGTGGAAAGGGAAAAAATTCTCATGTCAACAAAAGAGTTGGCGACAACAAGTTCTTAGCATTGTGAGTTGTCTGAATACATGCTCTTCTTTGGAATTTGTCTTGTGTGGTGTGCAAGATTTCATCTATTTTCTTAAAGTTCTTGTTTTTTATTTGTAAGAACTCCATACACTAATCCATATGTGAGAAAGGGATTAGAAAACCAACCAGAAGAATGTCAATATTCTCAAGCATTTGTTGAGCAAAGTTGGACATACCCCTGCAAGGATCCTTTCAAATCCTTGCCCACAGTCTAGAGTTGTTACCAGGAGTGAGTCTACATTTCAAGAAGTAGTAGAGGAATGAGGGATCCATGAACATATTCCACAAGAAGAGGATTTGGAAGTTTCTTCTAGTACTCCTTGTGAGAAGATAAAAGAGATCAAAGAGTCATGGACAACATTAGATGAAGAGCATATATTAGAGCTAAAGATCGAATAATGTTTGGCATGTTTATCACCAAATCCTTTGTGAATTATCGAGTCTAAAGACCATCTTTCCAAATAACTTCATGGCATGACAATCAAAGAGAGCCAAGGAGACAAATATTACATCGAAACTTGGTTCCAAATAATCATAAGGCAGCAATACTACTCCATCCTTCAACACTTCTTGGCATTATCTCCACAAGAGCAGTTGGCCTCTCATGTCCGGAAAACCATTGAGGTATTTTTTTCATACTTGGATATGGGTACGTTTGTAATTTTGTTATGCTTTGTTATGCACATGGATTCACTGGAAATACTCCTACACTTGAGAAAAGGTTTTCTTTTTTAATTAGGGTAGGATAGTAAGTAAATAAATAAGTTTCAATAAATACTACATATAGTTATTAGTCCATATCGAAGTGTAGTGCAACATCTTTTTCATGTTTTTCCAAATAAGTGGGGAATATCAACTATTGACAAGGAAGTTGGATTGAAAAGAAGGAGATCTTTGTTCCCATACCCAATTTTCATTCCTATAGCAAATCACCAAGATTTGTTGCGACAACCATAGTTTAGATCAGCGCTAGCAGGGTATGCTAACCCATTCAAAAAATGGATCATCTTTGCTTTATTTTGAGGCCAACTCTCAGCATACAACATTGTCATATGCCAAGCCAAGTTTCCAGAGAATGTCTTAATGGTGGCTAGGATTGAATCTCTTACTGGTGACATGAGAGGTGCTATAAGTGTAAAGAGTTGGGCCATAAAGATTAGTTTTGTTAGAATTGGAGTTATGCAAGCACTGGTGATGGTAGTCTCTATGTATCTACTCTTAGAAATTTCTACTACAAGAAACTCAAGGGATATATCATAGAGGTTGTAGTTCCAGGATACAAGAGTACTTATGAGAATGATCAAAATTTTGAGAAAATATTCTTTCCCTTTGACAAACAAGATGACCCATATTTCCTTAGTAGCATCAAAACTTCTTTGTCATCATCAACATTTTCTCTATTAGCTTCAACCTTCGTCAATAGAAATACATTTCAACTCTTCATTGGGTTTTGTTCTTCTGGTTACAAGAACTGCACTTCGATGATAGGAAAACCTATAAATGCACTCTTTGTATTTTTCATAGTTAGAATAAGTTTTGATGGTGACAAACATTAATTTTTCACTATCCCAACAACCCATATGCATTCTTCAATTCCATTCATGCAACTAATATTCCATTTCACTCAAGTTTGATATTCATATCATAACATCTTTCTTCAACACTCATATTCCTTGGATGGTTTTTAAAGCTCAAGTTCCTAAAAAAAAAAAAAAAAATAGAATCTAGTTCATGTATGTAGGTATCAACTCCATAGAACTAAGGTAACTTAAGAATTTTTTCATAAAAACAACAATCTAAGCTTGTTATTCTCTATCATATCTTATCTACCATGTATCCTTGTCATTTTAACCCATCCTACCAACACCCACTATTACTCCTTTATAACCTCATCATATGACTTACCCCTTAGATCAATAGGCACTGAGATCATGTGGCCTTAGATTGGCCACCTCTTACACATAAAAAATAGTTCCACACACTTATAAGGAGAAACCCATTAACCAAATAATCAGAAAATTATTGTAATAACGATGTCTAGAGTGGAGATAATAGAACCGGAGACACACACATCATAAGAAATGTCAAAGGAGTGTAGCAAGAAATGTCATCTCCGGTGAAAATTAAGGGGTGGACAATGTTGCCTCTAAATTACATCAGAGAAAATATGAGATTATGTGTTTTTTTTCCTGTATTTATTTGTTGATCATTTGGAAGTGAAATGAGAGGTTTGTGATAAAGCACCAAGATCAACTACACCACCACCCCTACAACTCCTCTTGTAAGAAGGCACCTTATCCATACCACCTCATCCATTTTTGCAACCTCCCATTTCCTTGTTCTATTTTATCCTAAAACTCTCCATCACAACATAGAAAAAGACCTTGGCCTTGTCTCCTTTCCATCAGATTGAATTTGTCCTTGAGTTTCTTTTATGGATTTTAGCAGTTAGCAGTTCTGGTTGTTTGGTTTCTTCTTTTGGGTTTCTTGATTATATGCAGAGATATGGAAGGGGAATTTGAGGCCATTATAGCTATGTATGTTTCCAAAGAGGTCAATTCTATGAATTATTCTCGTTCTCAAATCTCTTTCCTCCTATCCAATTCATAAGGAAGTCCATGAGGCAATCTGTCGAAGACAAACGTCCTGGAGATTTTTTTCTATAGATGTGAAGCTTTGCAATGGAAATTTGGTGAAATTTGGTGACTGTAATAGCATGCACCAAAGGTTTTTATAGTGTTGGAAAGCAGCTTGTTCAAAGTCGTGCACTTGCCAATTTGCTACAACAGTTGAGCGGGGCTTTTGGTAATTCTTTTGATTGTCTCATGAAAGCATTTTCAGAGCGCAATGAGTTTGGGAACCTTCCATATGGTTTTGTGAAAATACATGGATTGTCCTACCAGTAGTTGACAATTCACCATATGTCTTCCCACCTCTGCCAGTAGAGGATGAAACCTGGGATGGAAATGGTGGGGATCAAGGAAGAGACGATAAAAGTGATATGAGACCCTGGGCGACAAAATTTTCCATTCTAGCTACCACGTCGTTGCAAAAGTGTAGAGGAGAGACAAACAAGGGATTGAAAAGCTTTCCTACTTCACAGTTTATTTGTTGATGTTGTCTTGAAAGATTGATATAAATATTGATAGCAGCCAAGCCCCGACAGTCTCATCTAGGGAACTTGTAGATAGAAATTTGTTGAAAGGAATAACTGCAGATGAGAGCATAACTGTGCATGATACTGCCACATTAGGATTTGTTATTCTTAAACATTGTGGCTACACAGTAGTGGTGAAATTTTCTGGTAATACAAAAAGCGAACTGAAATCTTCACCCTTGGACATTAACATTGAGGATTAGCCTGAAGGCGCTGCCAATGCTCTGAATGTCAATAGTTTACGAACCCAAGGGATCCCATATACAATCAAATTCAAGAATTCACCACTCCCGTGTTACTGAGTCTGAAGATTCACAATCAACAAGAGCATTAGTACAGAAAGTGCTAGAAGATAGCTTGCTCAAACTACAAGAAGAACAAACTGGTCATAGAATGTTAATAAGATGGGAACTTGGAGCATGTCTGGTACAGAATTTACAAAACCAATCAACTACTGAAAATATTGAGACAAAGCCTAGTGAAGAAAGTAACAGTGAAACCACCATAAAAGGACTCGGGAAACAATTCGGGTCGCTAAATGAGATTGAAAAGGAAAACAGATGACAAAAACAAGAAAGTTGACCCAACCAAAATAAATTTTCTGGATGCTTCAGCTGGTAGTGAAATTGAAAGTAACAAAAAGGATGGATCTGAGGAATTTTTTCAACATGAAGTTGAGAAAGAAGAATCTGAAAGTGAACTAGCATTGAGAAAAATCCTTCCAGAAGCTGCATTTATCCAGTTAAAGAATCAGAAATCGACCTCCACCACAAGTCTATGAATGAGTTGATTTACATGGCTTGGAAACACGATGATGATGTAACACTACCAAACTGGTATCTGACTTTGGTTCATTATAATTATCACCTGTGAATGGGAGAACACTGGCTGAACGAGAACGAGGCTTACAAATGTGTTTTTTAGGTCGTGTGGTTGAACTTGCAAACAAACTTCCTCATGTGCAATCATTTTTCATTCATGAAATGGTGGTCCGGGCCTTCAAGCACATATTACAAGCAGTTATTGCTTCCGTTGAAAGAACATCAGACTTGGCTGCATTAGCATTAATTGCTGCAACTTTGAATATTATGCTTGGAACACCATCAAACAAAAATGGTGACCAGAATTGCATCTCAGATTCTCTTAATTGGAAATAGGTAGAGGTGTTTCTGTCCAAAATATTTGGATGGGAAATCAATAATTTCAATCACCAAGATTTGAGAAAGTTTGTAATTTTACGGGGCCTTGCCATAAGGTGGTACTTGAGTTGGATCCTATAGATTATGACATGGACAACATGAATCCATTCAATAAAGTAGAAATTATCAGCATGGTTCCACTGTATAAGCAAGTTGCATGCTCATCTACATATGGTCAAACCTTGTTAGAATCATAAAAATACTTACCGTGTTAGAATCAAAAAAAAAATTCTATGGACAAGGGAAACTTTATGATGTTGTTAATTATGGGACCAAGGCTCTAGCAAAGTTGGTGGAAGCATGTGCTCGTTACCATCGAATGACAACTCGATAATTTATCTTGTTAGATGTTGTATTGTGTTGGCGCTCTTTTATGCCCGGGTTGTAAGACCCAAGGTTCAGTTTATCTATGACCAACAAAACCCACCAGACACCGGTCCTTTCGCCATCACTTGCTTGTACAAATGAAGTCTCTGCCGAGGTATCTATTTGAACTGTAGGAACTAGGCTTTTGCAGTAGTAAGGGAATGAAAGGCAAACATTTGGTTCATTCTTCCTTATTATGTTGTGCTCATAACTCCGTTCTGTTCATTTATTAACTTATGATTGAGATTCCTATACTTATCATATTCCAAATTACTGTATAGATTTGTTACTGTCACAGTCATGAATCATTGCACTACACCTAACTATCATACGAAGCTATCCTACAATGCATGCAAATAGTATTCATAATCAAACACAGAAAAACAAACAACACAGGATTTTGTAATATCTCTTTATCATTCCTTTATTCATTCTTCTCAACCATCGACTGCTACATTCAAGAACTCTGGTACTCAATATCAATCAACAATTACCAGAATATAACATAACCTAATCTATCATAACCAAACTTCATCTAAATAGTACCTAATTGAACCCTTAATCTCCCAACTTGTTACATATTTATACAACAAGCTAGGGATAAAAACCCTAATATATTCATCCCAAAAATATCCTATTACAATGCATGGCCAACTCAATTAACTGGTTGTTCGAAGAATTTCTTTTGCTTTTCATCCTTCATGTTGATTTTTTGTTGTTCTTCTATTTCTGGAATGTTGGGATGTCATTCTCTTGTTATGCTTTATTTCCTTGCTTTATTCCTCTAGATTTATTCTTTGAGTTGCGTGCTATCTTCCTTTTGCGTCCTTTCCTCCTTCTGCATACTTTCTTGCTAGATGCGCCCCAGCTGCACACTTTCTAGCTTTCCTTCTTCCTTGTGCACTTTTCTTATACTTAGGATTTTTCCTCAAAACTTTATCAAAACTGCAAAAACTGTTTTCAAGACTGCTTGTCCAACATGCCCTCAACACTCACCTATGGCTCGTCCCAAGCCAATCAGGCGTGTTGCCTCCTCTTCCATGCCGAAATAAATTTTTGAGAGGCATCATTTTCCCCCTCTACCTCTTTGATGATTGCGGTCTGTGTTGTTGTTATCTTCTCTGCTTTTTGTGCAGTCAAATTTGTAATTTTGTCCTCTTCTTACATCGTTGCTTGCTTGACCCTACCCTACACCATGGAAAACTCTCTAATTACCTGCATTACCTCTTCTTGCAGTGGTCTCATTGTCTGTTGTAGGATCTTTTACGGATCCCTCATTATCTCCACTTCTACCTGTGCCTGCCACTGAGCCAAAATGGATAACATGCGTGTTACTAGTGGTAGCATAGTCACCCTTTCTGATGCATGTTGTGTCGGTTCTTGTGCTTGTCTTAGCTTGGCCTCTATGACATTCATCTCTGGGTCTTCTATCAAATCTTTCCACACATGAGTTTTCTCCTCACAAAGTTCTGTGCATTCACTCTCAATCTTCTTGATGTTTGCAACTATTGTGGTTGTTGTTGGGCCCTTCATTTTTGGGATAAAGAATCGCGCAAGTTTGACTGAGAACGAATTGCGCAAGCTTCATCAGAGGCATGGAGAAAGATCAACAGAAAGAAGTTGCGAAAGTCAGTGCAACACCAAGTAAGCAACAAATGGTTGCAACAGAACAAGAAAGCGTGCAAGCCGAGAAGGAAGACACAACCCAGCTTATATATAGGGATGAACATAATTGTAAAAGGGTTGGTCGGGTTGTTGGTTGGTGGATTGGTTGATTTAGTCATTGTATTTGTTGTTACCTAGTGGATCATGAGTTGGTCTTGAATTGAGTGTTGTAAATCGAGTGAAGTCAAGTCTTGAGTTTGTAATGAATTGGATCTATCAGTTTGAGAATTGGAGCTCTGCGACATGAGTCCAGAGCCAAGAGTCTATACAGTGCACTACTGTGTAATTCTGAGTCTGTAATCAGAGAAAGATTCTGAAGATAATATGAAGAAGGACCTAAATTTTCAAATATGATGTGTCTTTGTGTGTTTACTTATGCATTGCAGTATTTCCTTATGGTTTATGAGTTCTATTTGATGGTTCTACATTTAAATTCTTACTTGCAACATAATTAGGTTCAATTCTTGCACATGTAGGTTTCTGATCTGTTCATGTCTCTTGCGCAAGATTGGGAATGAGTCCTGAAGGCTCTATGGATCCTCTTAAGTCTTTTCCCTACCCTTCTCTATCTATCTGTCTCAGCAGCGCTTCGGGTGAGACTTCTTCTCTTCGGAGGAGATGAAAATGTCAGCGCTCTAGAATACAAGGTAGCTTTTGTTGGTAACCTGAGAAGTACCCTGGTCTGATCAAAATCGCACCAACAAAATGGTTTCGTTGTCGGGACCTGTTTTAAAAGGGAACCTATAGGGAGAATGCTTCCATTGATCTATAGATCTGGTATTGATCAATGGTGGGAAAGGAACGGGTGACGCCTTCATATGGAAAGAAGCAGAACTGAGGAGAAAATCAGCGGAAGACAGTCACAAAGCAATCTTCTACTTAGAAAGATCAAGTGACCAGTATGATATTTTCTGGGTTAAATTCCCGGAAGAAGTTTTCAACTGGATAAAGAGGCTCCAAGAAGCTCCAGAGTTCCAAGGGTGAGTTAAGAGGATCTGTGTGTGGGATACCGAAAAGCTAGCAACACTTTAGAGGTTGGATTGTCCAGTTACACGAGCTGTGTATTTCTGAGTTAGCACCACACTAGAGGGATACATAATCGAATTTGTAGTTGAGAACCGCCAGCCTTTCTCACCGGCAAAGGAAATTTTCAAGAAAGACGCAAGGGGAAGGATGTTGAGAGAAATCCCCCTCTGAATTAAGGTTTTCTTGATGGAGGCAGGGATGCTGACGATGTCCCCGACTGAGATGGAAATGTAAACACCCTCGCTTGGGGTAGGGTGAGGCAGGGTGAGATTCATGGCATGAGAGAGGGGAAGGGTTCTTTGACAAATGGGGCGGGGGGGAAGAAATAAATGGACTCAAGAGATGAGTGAGCCTTGAAGAGAGCCGCTGTAGTTGAGAAGTGGTGGTGCGGCAAGATCAAGAAAGTAGCAAGACAGTCTGAGAAGTTGAGGAAAGAAGGTGGATCATGAGAAGTAGAAGAAAGACAGATGGAAGAATTACAGAAGATGAGAAAACAGGAATGATTGGTCAGTCAAAGATTGAATGAGAGAGAAGCGCGGAGATAAAGAAGTCCCCAGGAGGTAAGACAAGAAGGAGAAGGTGTAGACATAAGAGAGGAAGAAGTCGACATGAATCTTGGAGAAGAAAGAGAAGATTCAATCCCGATAATAGGAGAGATTGAGAATCTGTCCAAAGAGATCATCCCAGTGGAAGCAAATATGACCACCCAGATCAAAGAAAATCTCTCTGAAGCCAATGGCACTAGCCCCGAATCACCCATACCCCAAGTGTCTTCTATACAAGCAGTAAGTTCGATACTACCTTCTCATGTTAGTTCTGTTCCAGTACAATTAATTAGCTAGTCACAACCGGGAAGTTCGAGCACAAGGAGGATATTGGGATCCCCTGGTAGATCGCAAGAAGGACTGTTAGGGTTCATATTGATAGGAACAACAAGATCAGCAATGGTTGGCCATGTGGGAGGTTCAATTGCCTGATACCCAGAATTTTGGGGTAAGGGAGATGAAGACATTGAGCAGCACTAGTTCCTGTGCAAAGAAATCTGGAGATCCAGAGGGAGTCCGAATGTGAATAAGTTGGTTGAGTTCCAGACTAACTTGAGAGGTTGCACTCTTAAGTGGTACATGAATATCATTGAGTCGGGAGTGCGAGGGACGCAAGGTCAAGAGTTCACACTTGGACAGGTACGGACGAGGTTCATAGCAGAGTTCAAACTACCTCAGTCAGAACAACAGGCTCTATCTGAGTTGCGTGAGATACAACAATGGGAAGGTGAATCCGCCTGGGAGTACAGCCAGAAGTTTAAAGATGCCATAGGGAGGCTGGCACATCCAATCCACGAAGAACATCAAAGGGAGTGGTACATTCAGGGATTGTTTCCTCTGACTCGAATTCCACTAATGCAACAGCGGATAGCCACATTAACAGACGCCTTGGAACAATCGATGAAGATTGAAGCCATGGAGGGATACCCTGGGAGCCTGAGAGTGACCATACCCCCAGTAGATTCGAATCAGGCGCAACTACAAGGGCAGATATCGGCACTTATAGAAAATATTCAGGAGCTGACGATACCCAGACCAAGACGACCACAGGTTTGGTGCATTGGATTTTATACGGAAGGTCATATGGAAAATGAATGTCTGTGAATGAGGGGATTGGGACCTCCTCAGAATCTGATGTTAGCCCCACTAGGACCCACGGGAGGAGTCGTGCAAGTGTCGATGAACTTACCATTCCATAACCCCACCCTGTATCATGCTTTTCCAGGAGGCCAAGCAGCAACAACAACCGAGTATTGTGAAATCTATCAAACCCTTGGGCATGGGCCAAGACAGTGCCCCATCATGCAGAAATATTTGACAGTACCAAACACAGTACACTGTGAGTTCTGCGCTTTTACCACGCATACTACCAATCAATGTAGAGCATTGGATGCACTCGCATACAGGTTAGATCGAACAACATTCAGGGTGAATGAAAACCCTCAGGGACCAGGAAGAGGTCGAGGAGGTGGAGTCGGAGGAGACTTTAGAGGAGAAAGAACCAGGGGAAGAAGACCAAGAAGATGTTATAAATGTGATGAGCAAGGTCACTTGGCTAGACATTGTCCTCATCCAAGGCGGCCATGGTGTTGTCACTGCAGAACCAACGAGAATGTAACTAAAGACTGCCCAAAATTAATTGCAAAGTGGGAAGATAGACTACGACAATGAGGAACTAACCTCATCAGTTCGAAAATCAAGAGGGTTAGTAAGAGACAAATGTCCAACCTTAATATCGTTACTCAAGGAGGAGCGAAGACAGGAGTTGATGTTGATACTCTACCTCAGATCCAGAAAGAAACACCTAAGGAAGATAGGTATGACCCTCTAAAACAAACGTTGTTCTTTAAATATGCCATAGAAGTATTTTAGAATATTCCTAGTCCTAAAATGCGAGAGAATCCCCCCCAGCCGATTGTTTACCCTAAGATGGAACAAGTCCTTGCTTCACCCCCTGCACCCAAAAACCCTATAGCCATACCAAGACAACCTAAGCAACCTCAAAACGTAGTTGACCTTTGGTTTCAATTATTCTATGACATTCTGGGGAATGATCAACTAACAAAAAAGTTGTGCAATGCGCTATACCTAGTTTTAGGGAACAAAGAACCCCTAGAAGCAAGGATAAGGGCCAATCTTCCTGAGAAAAGTACTCAAAGAGTGCAATGAAGAAAAGTACGAATCGACAAGGAATTCAGATTAATAGCCCAGTTAGATGAATTTGAGATCAAGGACGTCATGTTGGATCTAGGATCTGATGTGAACATTCTGCCTAAGAAGACTTGGGAAGCCTAAGGAAAACCTAGGCTGACATATTCCCCAATTCAGTTAAGAATGGAAAACCAATACCGTATCTTCCCCATAGGAAGACTGGAGAACATGGAAATAGATGTATCAGGAGTAAAAACAGTGGCTGACTTTGAATTTATTGAGATCATGGGAGATAAGGATCCCTACCCTACACTACCTGGCATTGATTAGGCTTATGTAGTAATCAACTTAAAGAAAGACACCATGACCTTTGAGGCTGAGGGAATCAAGGTAGTTCAACCTTTGGATCCATATGTAGGACCCAGGTATATAGAACCAACAGGGAATAATATGTAGAGAGAACACTTGGACCAGTTGTACACTGTAACAGCTGGGACAAGAAACTATTATATAAACCCCACCGTCGATGGGTCAGTAAGTTGAAGAAGTATACAGTCAGTAGATGAAGATTCATAATTGGCTTTCGACAGTTGGCAACAAGGGTTGCATGAAATATTCTCAATAAGATGCGCAATTGTAAGAGTGACCAGATGGGTTGGGACCGAAGTTAGAGAACACCCAATATATGATGGCACCTCAGATCTCGACTGGTTTTTGCACAAAATGGAGGAAATTGTAAGAGAAGATCAAAGAAATCTCAGTACTATATGTAGCCTTTCAAAACAACCCCTCCAGATGGTGGGATAATCATAAAGCCGTACTCAAAACTTGGGACAAGGTGAAGCAAGCTATTAAGTACAGGTTCCATAATAAGGAGCAACTGGAATCAGAGATGCAGACGGATCTCCAAGTTGCGCAACTGTTCAGCAAAGAATTGGATCCTAGAATACACATTGAACAATGTGCAACACAGTGGCAGGTTGCGGGGATACCCTCTCACTTCTGGGTTCAGGTATTTCCCCACTCTCTAGGTCCAATCCCAAAAGCTTGGTTTATACATGAGGAAACTAGAAGACAAACCAGCGACTAGCAAACACTATCAACTCATTTTTGCAAGAAATTCTCATTCACAAGTAAGTACCCTGAGCTTGAAGTAGCCCTACAAAAGATTAAAGAATTTATTTTTACAGATAATGGTAATCAGAAATCAAACTTAGTGGTATGTGCCAAACATAGCCAAGAACTTCAGACAAATCTCCACTTTCCCTCAACTGAGAAGCCTGTAGAATGCTATCAGATTAGCAAGGATTTAGAAAGCCTAGATGACTTAGAAGAAATGAGAAACCTAGCCATCAAATAGATAAAGAGGAGTAGAGAAATTCAAAACACCATACCCAGCCAGACCGATAGTTCCTACAATCACCCATTAAAATTGTGCAAAATCAACATAGGAACCGTAGAGCAACCCAATATAGCCATGGTGGGAGACTATTGTGATGAGAAAACCAGTCAGGAAATATAGAGTTTACTGTGGGAATATGAGGATTTGTTCCCCAAGACGTTTTACGAGTTAAAGGGAATCAAAGGAGTCATGGGAGAAATGAAGATTGAGTTAAAACCAGGATCCAAGCCTGTCAGACATAGACCATACCGTCTTAACCCAAGAGTAAAAGAGAAGGTTAAGAAGGAGATAGATAAGATGTTGGAAGCAGGTCTCATTTTTGCAGTAGAAGAAGCAGAGTGGGTTAGATCGATAGTTATTCAAAGTAAGAAAGGCACAGAGGATATTAGAGTCTGTGTAGACTACAGGTTCATCCGAAGATATGCCAACATTACTGCACCTCTGGAAAACCTACTGAGAAAGGCTGAAACGTTGGACTCCAGAATGTCATAAATCATTTGAGACACTTAAGGAGAAACTCATCACAACATCAATCCTGATATTCCCAAACTGGGAGAATGAATTTCACATCCATGTAGATGCTTCAGGAATTTCCTTAAGAGCCATCTTAACACAACCTGCAGATGGATCTATGCATCACCCTATCTATTTCGTGAATCGGAATTTTTCGCAAGCAGAATGCAACTACACAACGATGGAAAGGGAGGGTTTGGCCATGATTTATGCTTTGCATAAATTTAGACATTATTTGTTAGGGTCTCATTTCAAATTCTTTACTGATCATTCTGCATTGAAATATCTAGTTAACAAACCTGTGTTGGAAGGGAGAATTTGTAGATGGCTGTTGTTATTTCAGGAATTTTCCTTTGAAGTTATCATTAAGCTAGGAAGATGCAATGTAGGACCTGATCACCTGTCCAAGTTAGAGTTAGGGGAAAGTAGCCGAGTGGTAGATGATCAACTCCCATATGCATATTTGTTCAGGATTGAGGCCATACCAGAATACCTGTAGAACATAGTAGTCTTTCTCAGTACAGGGGCCTATCCTGAAACCTATTCCGTAACGCAAAAACGCCATATGGTTGCTAGAGAAGCAGATTACCAACTGATCGCCAGACAATTGTATAAACTAGGACTAGACAACATCCTCGAATGGTGTGTCCTGGATCATGAAAGGCAGGATATACTCTAGGAATGATATAGTGGAGTTGCAGGAGGCCACGTAGGAGGAAAGGCCACGACACAGAAAGTTCTACAGGCAGGACTTTGGTGGGAAACACTCTTCAAGGATGCAAAAGTATATGCTAGATCATGTGATGTTTGTCAACGCGTGGGAAATTCATCATGCCGAGACAAACTACCACTACAACCAGTTAGAGCTCTACAAGCATTTGAGAAATGGGCAATTGACTTCATTGGACCAATCAACCCCACAGCCAAACATTCAAAGGCTAGGTACATCATTACCGCGTCTGACTACATTACTCCTTGGGAAGAATCAACAGTTGTACAGGACTGTTCGACAGATACTGTTGTCAGGTTCATTTTTGATAATATCATTACCCGGTTTGGATGTCCCAGGAGCCTAACTAGTGATCAGGGAGCTCATTTCATTAGCAGCACTATAGCAACACGTACAACAGAATTTTTGATTCAACATCACAAGAGTAGTCCATACCACCCACAGGCCAATGAAAAATTCGAAGCCTTCAACAAGATCCTAGAAAGGGGACTAGCAAAGGTCTATTGTGCAAACTAGGAGGACTGGGATGACTAAGCTCCAGCTGTACTATAGGCTTATAGGACAACCACAAAGAAACTCCACAGGTACACACCGTTCCAGTTGGTTTATGGGAGAGAGGAAGTGGTGCCTGCAGAGTTCATCACTCCAAGTTTGTATATTGCACAAGTCACACGCATTACAGAAGAGGAATCCATTGCGCAGAGACTTACGAAACTACAAGAACTCGAAGAGACCCAATTTCTAGTAGACTTTCATCAGTCGATTGAAAAAGCAAGACAAAAAGCTTGGCATGACAGGCACATTAAGACCAAGGTATTCACGCAAGGAGACAAGGTGCTACTCTACGGTATCTGGTACCAGAAGCATCTTGGAAATCTGTGTATGCACTGGTTGGGACCATTCATGATTGTGGAGATCCAACCCTCAGGAGTAGTCAGACTCGTGCAACTGGATAGTGTGTTGCAACCAGGATGGGTGAATGGATCTCGCCTGAAGCCCTACCTGTCTCAAAACTGATAAAGAGGGATTGTCGCTCTAGTCCGAAAGATCTTGTACAATAGTTAGATTTGAGTTTTCTGAATTTTTTGTAAATTCAGTAATAAAGTCAATATGTGCAGTGTTGCTCCATGACACATAGTTCATTTTATGTTCAAGTGTTGTTTGATATAGAACTAATGACTCAACAGTGTAGGATCCAAATATTAAGAGAATCCATTAATGAAAGTCATTAATATGACAGGGACAACCTTTGTGGTCGGAGAAAGGATGAATCTGAATATGATCTGAATCCATATGCCACACGAACCTAGTCTAGTCACAGCCTTTATTGTCATTTTGGTACCATGTCTGAAGTTTGTTAAGCCATAAATTCATGTTATGAAAATATGCCATCGAAGTTCGCATCGAGATACCCACCTGTCAAATGGAAAGGTCTGAAATCGGACACGTCCCTATTCCACTCACGCAAATAAGTAAATGCCAAAATCGCCCAATAGGATTTACCATGTTAAACTGTCCCGTTGGACAACTCAGATCTCATTGCGTCCATACAGTCATGATGAACAACAGTTGCTGCTAAACTTGCCTGTTAAGCCAAGTATAAGGCCCTGAGAACTCACCCGAGAATGCATCGTTCCCAAAAGAAGAATAGCCATTTCCGAATTCAGTAGAGCGAACCAACATGTACCATTGTAAAATCTACATTCCTTAGCTTGTCGCAGAAGTCTGAATGCCGAGACCCACAACAAGCCGAAGTGCCATGTCTAAAGAAGCGGTACTAGACGAGCCCTGCAACCCCCGGGTCGAGGTTGTGGGCAATCTAAAAGGGAAAGTGGAGCATGTTAAGCTCCTCAACCTTGACCTCACAGATTCAGTCTTGTTCCCTCAGATGCACACATTTGTCTTTTGGGAGATGGCTCCAGATGGAACCAAAGATATGCAATTTGTGCCAAAATCAAACTTCATCAATTTATTCAATTAGATGATCATGAACCTGAGAGACCTACTAGTCTTCGGTACCATTGGTGAGGTTTCGCGGTGCACGGAATTTCTAATAAACAGGGTGCATGACAGAAGTCTATGGTTGGATAATTGGTATCCAATCCATGATGAAGACATCCAACAGCTTACTGGACTATCCTCCGATGGAGAGGATGTGTCGAAAGGATTCTAGGGTCCCGGTAAGCACGGTAAAAAGAAAGGCGAGCTCAACCTGTATGAGAAATTCAACACAAAGAGGGGAGGACGCACAATAGTAATTGAACCAATACTACCCAAGACAGTCCAGACTAGTTGATAGATCATAGCCACCAAGGTTATGAGATCATAATACAAGGACGAATGCACTCTAGATGCATTATTAGTAGCTGAATTTTGCGCCAATGGAGCAGTGTTCAATTGGTGTGGTTACCTGCTAGAGGAACTACTAGTGGCATGCGAGGAGGCACAGGAGAAGGGAGGAACATTCACTTATGGATATCTACTTGTGTCATTCACAATTTTCAAATGGAAGCCACCTGTGGGAAGACAACCAACGATACCAGACAAAGGGCGCATGGTGAAGATGTTTGAGTCATGGAAGTCCAAGCCAGATTCGGAGAATATAGCTTTTAACGCCACAACATTTGCTAAGTGGTACAACGGCTTGATAGATGCAACATAGAGGTTGTGTATCTCGCAGGAGCTCCTCAACTACAATACGAGAAATATCGCCTTCATCATGAACCAACACCATACATTTTTCTGGACGAGACATGTTAGCAGGGAATATTTCCACATAAGAATGTTGTCGTCCTATCTGGACAAGGAGGCCTTTGACAGGGAAGTCATGTCATGGTCAAGAGTCAAACATAATCCATGCAAGTCGGGAATGCATTGCATTCTGCCTACAGAGCTGCTGAAGAAAAAAGACAAAGGAGCAGGGGAAGGACCGAGCTCAGGCCCACAGCCAAAGAAGCCAGAAGCTCCAGCACAATCAGACTCTAAGGAGGATGAAGAGATACAACAATTGGAGCAGAAGAAAAGATCGGTCCTCCGTCAGCTGCCAGTTGATGTTGTGTTTTCAGGTGCAGATGTTAACCAGATCTTGGGTGCTGTGTTCGGTACTAAACCATTGGTGAAGAGGCCCAGAACCGAGGTCTCACCGAACAAACCTCTGAACCCCCAACCCCTTGCATCAAATTCTCCCCGCACCCGTGCCACAGTCAAAGCCACCACTATCATTGACATTCAAGATGACCCGGAGCCTGAAACATTTCCATCTGCATTCATCACTGAGCACCCTCCATCACCACCACCACCCCAATCACCAAACCCCACCACCACCAGTCCACCCCAGAGCCGATGCAACTCGATCAATTAGAAATAGTGGAGCAAGGACTCCCAGGAATAACCCAAGAGTCACCTAAGCTAAGATCAGAAGTTTTTGGTCCAGACCCCAAAGCGCCAGAGCAGAGCACTAAGCTGAATGGTCTGAATCCAGGCAACCAGGAACAACGGCCTGAACTTTTGGTGCAAGGAAAGGACACCCACACTATGGAGGAGTTACACTCCCAAAGCAAACAACAAATCCCCTCACCGACCAAGGGTGAGAATGTACAAGATGCCACAATGTAGGAAGTAGAAGAAACAAGAGAGTCGAAGCTACTAGAGTCTCAGAGGGAACCAGCATCAACACCCGGGCCGAGCACGATATCCGTGCATGAACAAATGGAGCGGGTTCTCCAGGACCCTCATCAATGCATAGAACTGATGCAACTTTGCATAGACAGAATAGAGATTCTGACTCTTTTTCCCTCAAAGCTACGGTTGAGGATTGCATGATGGCCACCAATAGAGGAGGAGGTAGAGACCCACTTGGAGCATTCAATGGCCATTGGACTTCCACTGCAGACGCGAGCACCCAGAGATGCATCTCCTTCATCTGTTGACCTCGTACAATGGCCAACGATGCACTTATTTGGACTGATCAGAGCATCAACTGATCAATTAGAGCAAAGGCTCCAGGAGGCCGAGAGATCCATCGAGGTTACAAGGAAGGAATATTTTGTTGCACAAACATGCAGGATGCAGGAAGCGCATGACAAACTCCAAGTTCAGTGCAAACTAGAAAAAGTGCAGGAAAGACTTGCCGAAGCCTGGCTGGAGATTCAGAAGGTTATGCCTGAATTACCTGAGGTCAGTGATGTAGGTGAGCCAAAACACCAAATCGAGTTGCTACAAGGATCATGGACACAACTCGCCACTCAAGTTGAGCAGATGAAAGCTCAGTTACAACAAGCCCAATAAAAGGTAGAGCAGTAACCCCAGAAGTTGCAAGAGTAGATGCATAAGATAGTATTGCGAGGGTAACAACTCCCGAGCAGCACTGCACAAGCACACAATAGAATGCACAAAATTCTTCAGGGAATTCAGCGACTGGATGGGCATCATTTCTCAACAAAACCAAGTCTTGGAGGAGGTGCGCACAAAGATCTAGGTGTTGAATGAAGAATTTGCGGCCACAATGGACCCTATGGAACAACAGTAGAAGTTCGACCAAATTCAACAAATGAACAATGAGATGAACGCCCTCTTTGAGGCGCAGTCCGTAGCAAAGAAATATTTGTGCGACTTCCGACCTATTATTCAGGCAGTATACATGCAAATGCATCAAGTTGATGCAACAATAGATTCCAAATGGAACTTGTTTGTCGCGTCCCAGTCAAAGGCGGATAGCAAGGAAACAACCCAACAGTTTGTTGTTGAGGCATCACTCCTCGCTAGGAAGTGGCAGGACAAAGTTGGAACCTTTCAACGAGTGAAACAACGAGCCTTAGATTTGGTACCAAAGTTGGGGCCTTCGTTTGAAGAGGTAAAAGAAGAAGAAGCACAAACAGAAGAGCCCAAGGCAGAAGAATATAAGGACAAGGAAACACAACAGATGCTCCTAGAAAATGTGAAAGAACCAAGCACTTGACTTGAAGGCGAGCCAAGGATTGTGTTCATATCCTATTGGGCCCTTCATTTTTGGGATAAGGAATCACACAAGTTTTGACTGAGCACGAGTTGCGCAAGCTTCATCAGAGGCTTGGAGAAAGAGCAACATAAAGCAGTTATGAAAGTCAATGCAACGCCAGCTAAGAAACAAACGGTTGCAACAGAACAAGAAATCGTGCAAGCCAAGAAGGAAGACACAACCCAGCTTATATACAGGGATGAACATAATTGTAAAAGGGTTGGTCGGGTTGTTGGTTGGTGGGTTGGTTGATTTAGTCATTGTATTTGTTGTTACCCAGTGGATCATGAGTTAGTCCTGAGTTGAGTGTTGTAAATCGAGTGAATTCAAGTCTTGAGTCTGTAATGAATTGGATCTATCAGTTTGAGAATTGGAGCTCTGTAACATGAGTCCAGAGCCAAGAGTTTGTACAGCGCACTACTGTGTAATTCTGAGTCTGTAATCAGAGAAAGATTTTGAAGATAATATGAGGAAGGACCTAAATTTTCAAATATGATGTGTTTATGTGTGTTTAATTATGCATTACAATATTTCCTTATGGCTTATGAGTTCTATTTGATGGTTCTACATTTAAATGCTTGGTCACAACGTAAGTAGGTTTGATTCTTGCACATGTAGGTTTCCGATCTGTTCATGTCTCTTATGCAATATCAGAAATGATTCCTGAAGGATCTATGGATCCTCTTAAGTCTTTTACCTACCCTTCCCTATCTATCTATCTCTGTAGCACTTCAGGTGAGAATTCTTCTCTTTGGAGGAGATGAAAATGCCAGCACTCTAGACTACACGGTACCTTTTGTTGGTAACCTAAGAAGGACCTTGGTCTGATCAAACTGGTGCCAACAGTTGTCGTTCTCTTTCTGCCTTCGTGCACCTTTGGTGGCGATCTTGGCATGATCCTTAGCTTCAAGTCTTCTATCTGTGATCAAAATCCATTAATGACTTCACCAATCATCTACAATTGTTCCTCGATAGTTTCTTCAAGTACTAGGGGAACTTCTGGATTTTCCTTATATAACTTATGGACTGTTGCTTGGGTCTTCTATGCCATGCTCCTAGTTTCATCCCTTTCATTGAATGTTTTCCTGGCCTTCTCCTCCTTTTCCTTATGCTTCTTTGCAATAATCCTTAGAGTTTCTTCCTTCTCCCTCTTAAAGGCCTCTTCCCACCTAATGGCATCCTAATTTCAGACAGCGGCATCAGGGGTCGTGTTTCCCATCATAAAAACACCGCTTCTATTGGGAGAAATAATTATTTTAAGCCTCCTCTTCCTGTAATCGTATTCTTTGTCAATAATCTGCTAAGGATTCTTGATCCCGATACCATCCTCCTCTTTACCTACGCCCCTTGGTAAATCCTTCAGGTTCAATTTGGATGTCATATACAAAGCCATTTTTTTGGAAACTCCTCTTTCAATGGGATCCTGATCCGTTTCCTTCTCATTTACTATCATGAAGCGTTTGTAACCCCTGAACCTATTATTGACTCCATTCAAATATACACGTAAATTTAGATTGGAAGCAATGCAAGCCCCTACATGTGGTACACTCTGAGAACATGAATATTTTTCCCTAGCCAAATCTAGAAATGGTTGGTCATCAGTGATGTCATGATCCACAAACTTGATGCCGATAGTATTTCCAAGCATATATCCTTCCCTACTCATCCCAGGGGGGACCGATGGTAGTGCTAGCGAATATTTCCCCATTCGTCTTGGGTGACAGGTTCCTTAATTGGCACGGTATGTTTTCTTTGGAAGCTATAGCTCGACTCTGTTCTCTAGTTCACTCTGGTTCGCTCTTATTTTCTCTCATTGGTATGCAAGAATGATTTACACTTAATGATCTTCTTATGTTTTTTTTTTATTTTGTGCCGACCATACCTATCATATCCTACCTTAACTAACTTGTCCAATCCACCATCGTGGTTCATGAGTTGTTCCATAATTGCATCCTGATTACAAAATTCCTCGTGTGATTTATCCCTCGTATTGTCGAAATATCATGATTTACGACAGTTTTTCCCATTTGAGACTTATAGGACACTTTTATGACCTGTCACTCCCGCTGTGTAACCCTCATTTCCGTGCTTTAAATATTTTAACGTTATTTTCATTGCCAAACTGTGCACTAGTTTATTGTTGTTTTATCTATACACATCATAGTCTATCTCATATGTGTCTCGCCTCTTAGCTTGGTGCAATGCTATGTTGATGTGTGATGACCATTCGTTTTGTGCACATTCTTATGCCTTGGTACTTGAACGCTCTTTTTGTTTCCCTATATCTACTTTTTATTTGTTTTTCCTTATTTTTATTTCTTACTATGATACAACTACTATAATATATGTGTTCTGGCACAACCCAAATTACTGTGCAACCTGTCGACTGTCTCTATAGTGTTTCAACCGACTTCCATTCACCATTCCTTCTAAGACTTCTCCATTCAAGGTTTCCAACCATGCAACACATGTCTCTATTAGTTGTTGAATCACATAAGGTCCTAACCAATGCATTCTAAACTCATAGATGTTGCATATACTTGATGTCATAGAGTAGTACCAGATCTCCGACTTGAAACTTATTTTTTTTAATGTGTTGATCATGCTAGGTCTTCTCTCTCACTTTCTGAACTTGTTGATGAAATCCTACGACGAACCGATCGTCCTCAAGTTGTACTAATTGTGCTAACCTCTCCTCTATTGTTCCAGTTTCCGATAGCTCTGTGATTGTTGCAATGTGTAGGCTAGGTAGAATAAACCCCATTGGCATTACTTCTTATTTCCCATAGACCAACCTGAAATGTGTCTGTCCTCTCAAATTATTAATTGTAGTATTGTAATCCCATAATATTGTAGGAACTCTTAAGTCCCAATCATCTCTCCCTACATTGCAAATATTTGTCAAGGAATTCTCCAAGATTTTATTAAAACCTTCCATAATTCCATTGGCCTGACGATGATATGGGGTATTCTTTTGATTATGAATATGGAACTCCCCAGTCAATGCTGTAATTGTTTTGTTTAAAAATTGTGTGCCTTGATGTTGTGGGGAAAATCTCCCTATAGACTAGCAAATAGAGTTCAGACTTTGCATGCAGATATGACCGAAGAGAAATTACTTTCTACCTTCATCCCTAGATTTAAATCCCCTTTTCTTAGTAAATGCATGGAAAGATAAACCTACCTCATTCCCGTCGTTTAATGTCAATCCTCTGTTGTGCTTGATTACGTGTTCACAATACTCCTTCCAAAGCTGACCTACATCCAAGACAAGCAACAACTATGCATGCATCCTACTTATATACTAACGGGTTAGAAATCCAAACATATACTAATCAAACTATAAAAAGTTCATGAATTGGGACGGGAAAAGCATTTTCTTTATTACCTTGAATGAAGCAACTTACAAAAGTTGAGACCAGCCACTACTCCTTGAACCTGATCCTAGGCTCCTCTTCTTCTGTCATCCAACTGCTTTTCTTTGAATCTCCTTTGGCACAAGGAAAGGCTAAAGGGTTGGGACAATGGGAATACGTAAATGGCCAGAGTTTCTTTGTTATATTTTTCTTCCTCCAAATGGGACCCCTACCCCTTCTTTTATAGGCTAGAAGGAGCTAGGTATTTGGACGAACCCTCGGCCATTCATGGTCGGGAGTTTCAGTTAAATCAATCATAGCTTTTGTGTTCCATCGACAACTTTCCTTTTTTCGTGCTTTTGTTGGTCCACGCGGGCTGTTTTGGGTTAGCCAGCGTGTACACGCGTGCAGTAATGGATTAGGGCGCGTGGGCCTTTATAAAAGAGGATGTTCAAAGAGTTGTTCAACAGTGCTTTGGAAAAGAAAGGATATGAGATGGCCTGATGCCAGGTAAGCATGTGTGGTGCAATTTAGGGTTATAACACTTGATCACCGATTAATATGCACAAACATCCAAACCTTTTGACTACATTTTTGAACAAAAATTGCGCAACAGTTTCTGCAGTATAGTCTGTAATTGGGGCTACTTCTTCCCACCTTGTTAGATACTCTATCACAGTAATCATATACCTTGCCCCTTATCTTATTTCTTGTGGGTTGATTGGCCCCACAAAGTCTATGACCCATTTCTCAAATGCTTGCTACGTAACCTATGGATTCAAAGACATTTTGTCCCTCCTAGATGGCTTTCCCATACTTTGGCATACATTGCATGACTGATAGTATTCCTTTGCATCCTTGTGAAGTGTAGACCACAGAATCCCTACGCACAAAATATTATGTGCAGTTGATCTCCTTGCATAATGTCCTCCAACAATTCCATCGTTCGCTTCTTCAAGTATTATCAACCTTTCATGCTCCAACACACAACGTCTTAGTATTCCATCTGCACCGATCTTGTATAAGTTCCCTGCAATCAACTGATAATCCGCTGCTTTCACTACCAATTGTTTCTTCTGTGCTACAGTCATCTCATATGGAGCCATGCCTGTGTTTATAAATTGTATGATGTCTAAGAAATAATCATCCACCATCCTTACTACAAATAACTGCAAATATGGGAAGTTGTCATCTAAATTTATTGCACCTTCCCATGAAAATATGCGCGATGGATGATCTAGTCCTGCATATAGCTTCCCTAGTTTCACTATGACTTCAAAGTAATATTCCTGAAATAATAAGAGCCACCTGCATATTCTCCCCCCCCCCCCCAACAC
>JASDQU010738894.1:301570-312081 GCA_032191745.1 Picea mariana
TAATGCAGAATGGTTTGTATACTTCTTAAAGTGAAACCCCAATAGATAATGTTTGAATTTATGTAGTGCATAGACTATCGCCAATCCTTCCCATTCTGTGGTTGTATAGTTCTTCTCTACTATAGATAACTTCCTTCTTGCAAAAGAAATTGGGTGATATATGTCTCCTTCCCCTATCTAGGATCGTATTGTGCCCAATGGTATGGATGATAAATCCATGTGTACATGAAACTTCTTGTTCCAATCTAGAAAAATTAAAATCGACGCGGTCACCAAATTTTGCTTCAGGGTGTCCAACCCCCTCTAATAGTCTTCATTCCATTGAAACTCCACTTCCTTCTTTAGTAAATTTCCCATCGGTGATGTGATCTGCGCATATCACTTGCTAAATTTCATGTAATAACCTATATGACCCAACGTCGCCCTCAATTTTCTGACTCATGTAGGTGGTTCTAAATCCAAAATTACTATGATCTTAGTTGGATCTACCAATAGTCCATGTTTTCACACTACATGTCCCAATAGAATTCCAAACAGTGTGCAAAAAATGCACTTCTTCAAGTTCATCGAAATATGACACAGCCTACAATGATCCAACATAAGCCTAAGAACTACTATATGATCATTCAGTAGATTGAACACCATCCAATCATCCAACTAGAATTCTAGGAACTTATGGATGAACTCCTTGAATACTGCAACCACTACCCTGGAAAACACCATAGGGTCATTCTTCAATCCAAAGGGAATAAATCTATATTGATAACTTCCCCATTCTTTCACAAAAGTGGTCTTGTGTTGATCCTCCTAGGTGATTCTTATCTGATGGTACCCAGAGAATCCATTTGTGAAAGAGTAAGTTTCTTGGCCTCATACGTTCTCCAGTACCTCATCCATGAATGGTGTTGGAAATGGGTCATGTAAGCAAGTGTCATTTAACTTCCTTAGAACTACATAGATCCTGATCCCCCCTGTATTCTTTTCCTGCACCACCATTATACTGATCCACTCAGATTCTTCTATTGGTTCAATGATTCATGCGTCCAACATCTTATCTATTTCAACTTTTACCTTCTCGTTATACCTTGGATTTAACTTGTAAGGCCTTTGGCACACTGGCTTAGCTCCAAGTTTCAGTGGGATATTCATCTCACCTAAGTCTCTTGTTATTCCCTTCATCTCTGAAAAAGTCATTGGAAATAGGTCTTGGTATTCTCATAGTAAGTCTACAATATTCTCAATTGTCTCCTCACTCCGATAATCTCTTATCTATGCAAACTTGGGATTCTCTATTGTCCCAATGTTTACCTTTCATGTCTTTATAGGTTGTGTATATCTGGTAGATTCGAGCTCTGAACCTTCTATGGCTTGTTTTCCTTCTGTCTCAAGTACTTGTACATTCCTAGAATCCTCTTCATCATGCTCTTCCTTGGCTACATTATAACACTCCAGTAGCTCACGGACAGTCATCTTGGCTCTGTGCGCACTGCATACTAGTATCACTTCCATCATCTCTTCTTCCTAGAAGATCTTCGTTTGAATCACATGTAGCATTGAATATATGGATGGAGATTCATGTTCAAATGTAAACATGATTTTGAACCTTTGGATCAATTCTTCCCATCTTGTTGTCTCCCTACCCATTTCCAACTCCAAATACCATTTCTTCAGAATTGTGTTCAGTGTGTGTATAAATCGATGTGTCCACTCTATCTCTGGTACTGAACCCCACAAAGTCTACACTGTTCCACATGACTTGATGGATCACTCTCCCCTCTATATTTATGCACAATTTTTTCTTCCTCAGTGCCAAACCTTATTTGCATTAGCCTGCTACACTGTGAACAATATTTCATTCCCTCTCTCTGTGCATCCCACCATCTTGTTGGAGTCACTTTTAATACCACATCTAGTGCTAACAACCTTTGTTGTTTGGGTACCTACAACTCAAATGATTTTACAAATATACTTATATCAGTTAATCCATCATACTTGGGCAAATTTCATAGCTCTATTCCAATCTAGCACAAGGATCGATTGATGCATGAACATAATCTAGTTGACACTCATGCATTCTCTGTTGCCAATTCTCTAGACCTTCTTCATAATCCGACACACATGAACCAGTACTTATCCAACTCAACACACCATTTGTTGTCGGGTTTACATAATCGCCCATCTGTGCATTCATGATATATAAATTGTCAATGGAATTCCCTCTTGTTGGTTCTATGTATCTCTTTCCTTCTGATGGGTCCAAGGGTGCAGTAACTTTCAAATATCCAACTTCAAATATCATCTCCCTCCTCTTCAAGTTGATTATTGCTTGGTTTTCAAAATCCCATTCCAATCCAATTAGTGTTTTATATGGTTGACTTTCGTCCACAATCTCAATAACTTCAAAGTCCGCCACATTGTGTACCCCATCTATGTTCACAAGTACTTCTGTCAACCAACCAATCGAGACTATTTTGTGTTGATTCACCAGCATTAGTTGAACAGGAGACCATACCAACTTGGGTTTCCCCATCAAATCCCATGTCTTCTTAGGTAACACATTCACATCAAACCTAAGTCCAAAATAATAGTATTCACATCATACTCTCCAATCTGGGCACTAAATCTGAATTCTTCATTGGTTTTCTTTTTGTGTAGTACCCAATTTTCCATCATTTTCATGACATGAGTTTCCCTTCTTCTTGTGCAGTGATCAATTGTGTCGTATAATGTACTCAGCACAACCTCATCTTTGATTATCTCTACACAACTTCTCAAGAATTCTATTAGCGTGCTTACCATCCCCATTGGCTTCTTTGGCATAGAATGATCTTCTACATGAGGTTCAACTGATGTTGATGCTCCCCAATCCTCTATGAGTACTTCTTTCCTTCCCTCTGATATGTCTCCTTTTCTTGTTGAGGATCAAAGGATAGCATAGGCCCTAATGACTTTCTTACCCACTATTCAATCTGCTTTCCTTCATCTGTCCTATCAGTCCCTATTCTATCTCCTTTGCGAGTAAAAACTGTGACTATGGGTCCTTCATTGCGTTTTTCAGATAATATCATATGCACATTCAGATTCAGATTCTAGTTTTGGTTTCCTCTGGCCTGCCACTTTGCAACTAGTTGGGGACAGCCTTTTGTCGAGTGATCCAGTGCTCTGCAATATGTGTATGTCGTACATGGATTCTGGTAGTCACGGTCTAGGTGTCCAGGTTGATTACAGTTTAACATATAATCAGTCCTCTTCCTTGTCTTCCAAAATTCCCTCTACCTCAGCCTCAACCAAAATTTCCTTTGTTCCCTTGATTAAAACATGTTCAATTGTTGTATTGCAGACCCCCCACTTCTGCTATATCATTTTATTCCTAGATCCTGTTCATATCATATGTGTTCTCCCTCATTAAGTCGAACGCGTGAAAATCCTTCTCCTCGTGACCTATAGATTTGCAAAAATTGAAAAACAAGTTCTTTGGCATACTTTGGTACTTTTCTAGTAGTGGAAACTCAGTTGGGTGATGGCCCCATTTCTTACATATCTTGCAATATCTTCCTCCCTACAATGGATTCAGTGCTCCTCTCGCCAAATATTACGTGAATGATGGGCATTCTTCCTTATGGTGGCCTTTAGTCCTACATTTTTTACATCAGACTTGCTCACATTTCTCCTTTCCCTTGGTCATTTCTTCTAGTTGAATTGTCAATGCAGCCAATTGCATATGAACTTGTGTTATTCCTCGACTATCTCTCACTGGAGATGACTCCAGTTTCATTGCAATTTCTAGTGCCTCGGGCTGCGACAAAACCTTCTGCTAGATCAATGGCCTGCGAATGTGTGGTAGAATCCTTGCAATAAACCATTCTTGGTGCTATTGATATGGGATCTGAAAATTTAATCTACCCATCGCATCCTTAAATATATGGTCGTAATCCCTTACCAACTTTGTTTGTACTTGTTTGATCTCCTTCAATTCTGTGATGTACTGCGCCTCCAACTTTGGTTTCTTGAACTCCTTTAGCAGGCCTTGCTTAATCTCTGCCAAATTCATGGCCTTTCTATAGGCATGGTGCTCTGTAACTTCATATACCATACTAGTGCAGGACCTCTAAATGTTGTCACTAACTGTGCAATATTCACAACTTCATCATGTATGTTCTTTGCATCCCAAATCATCTCACAAACAAACAAGTTTGTTCCAGGTTCTTTGACCCAAATCCTTGGAAATCATGAAGCCTAAGAGTATTATCCACCCCATTCATGTTGTTCGATCTAATCCCTCCTATTGGTGATGTTGGTTGACTCTGATTCTGACTCTGCACACTATTTCCACTATTTTGACTGCTACTACATTGTCCTCCTTGGATAACTACAATTTCTTTTGAAAAATATTCAAACATTACTTATGATTGTGGTGATACACACAAGGCCATGGATTTGACATAGGATCTTTTTTTAGTAGGATTTTTTGGCTCTTTTATTATCAGAACGGACTGGAAATCCTCTTCTTCTCCCCCTAGGTATGGTACCTCCACGATTCAAACTAGTGTGCAAGGTTCTCTTCCCTCTGTCTCACTACCTAACTCTTTTCTCTCAGCCTCAATATTTTTCCTCTTGTACCTTGTCCCTCTACACAACTATCTAAACTTGTATCCTTCCTCTGATATAACTTCTTCTTGTATCCTTGGTACCTCCCTTCCTCTATCATTGCTTCATTCCTTCTTTCAGATGATCCTCCTGTCATCCCCCGGTTCCCCTATGTGTGTGAACCCATTAGCAGTCGGATTTCATTACCATCACGTGGTTTTCACACAATAGCATCTTTATCCATGTATTTAATGATTTCAAGAACCTCCCACGTGGACCTTTGAAAAAATCCCTTTCTATGGCACTATAGGATTGGATACAATCTACTAAAAACTCTATAACGTACCCACCTAGTATGTTATCCAACCAAAAATCAACTGCTCAAGTAGTTGGGTTACCTACATAATTTAGTCATCTTACGAATTTAGGATCCCAATTACTCAATGTTGTGGCATTGAACCTTTCAGTTTTCTGCACTAATATTTCTAGCGACTCTGTCAGAATAACTGGAAATTCACCAAAGAAGATTTCATGTAGGTCTGTGAACACATACCTTTGTAGGCATTGTTGGTCACTCATCTAAGGGTTTCTGTTCTCTTGTCGTGAAAATTCTTGTTTCTTCCTTTCCAACCATTTTTGAGATCTCCTTCTTAGTCGGCCTCCAAAACATCCCCTTAATCGCAAAGTCCCGGTCTCGAAAACGAAACCATGTGTTGGCGCTCTTCTATGTGTTGGTTGTAAGATCCAAGGTTTAATTTATCATTGAACAACAAAACCCACCAGACACCAGCCCTTTCAGTATCCCCTGCTTGCGTAGATGAAGTCTCACCCAAGGTATCTACTGGGACCACAAGAACTAGGCTTCTGCAGTAGTAAGGGAATGGGAGACAAACATTTGGTTCATCGTTCCTTATTATGTTGTCCTTATAACTCTTTTCTGTTCAGTTATTAACTTACTCATGATTCAAATTTCTATACTTATCATATTCCAAATTATTGTATATATTTGTTACTATCACGTTCATGAATCATTGCACCATACTTAACTATCATACGAAGCTATGCTACGATGCATACAAATAGCATTCATATGCAAACATAGAAAAACAAACAATACAGGATTCCATAATATCTCTTTATCATTCCTTTATTCATTCTTCTCAACCATCGACTGCTACATTCAAGAACTTTGGAAATTAGTATCAATCAACAATTACCAGACTATAACATAACCTAATCTATCATAATTGAAATTCATCATAATAGTACCTAACTAAACCCCTAATCTCCCAACCCGTTACATATTTATACAAAAATCTAGGGATAAAAAGCCTAATATATTCATCCCAAAAATATCCTATTATAATGCATGGCCAACTCAGTTAACTGGTTGTTCAACACCTTTCTTCTTCTTTTCAGTCTTCATGTTGCTTTTCTGTTGTTCCTATATTTCTGGAATGTCGGGCTTTCATTCTCTTATTATGACTTATTCCCTTTCTTTATTCATATGGATTTATTCTTCAAGTTGCGCGTTGTCTTCCTTTTGCGCCCTTTCCTCCTTATGCACACATTCATGTTGGATGCGCCTCAGCTGTGCTCTTTCTATCTTTCCTTCTTCCTTCGCACACTTTTCTTGTACTTAGGATTTTTCCTCAAAATTTATCAAAACTACAAAAATTGTTTTCAAGACTATCTTTCCAACATATTGTATCATATAGGATGCAATATCTTTTATTCATGTAGACCTAGCAAGAGCAAAGTATAAGATAGGGTTTTGATATCTTTAGAGTTTTCAAGAAAATGAGGAACAATTATTCATATCCTCAGAGTTCTAAACAGGTTGAGTATGAATATTCATTACCATTTCCTTGACATCTTGATTAATGCAGCTAGGCTCTTCTAGAAACATATGAAATCACTTCAGTTTTCTTAACTTTTTGGGAGTTATAAGTGGATCTATTTGCATAAGAGACGGTGGAAAACAAAAAAATTGTATTATGTGCTTGATTACTGCCTACTTCATTTGGAATGAGGACATGCCAATTGTCAGGCGTGGGGGAGATATTAGCTCACTATTTTAACATATTTTGCATTATTAGTTGGTCTTATTTTGACCATTCTACCCTATCCCTGCAATCGACTACTATGCCTATTATCACATCTACTCGTACTTAAGCTAATGTGACTTAAAATATTGATGTTGTTAATATTTACAATTTCCTTTTCTTTTAGTAAGTTATACAAGGGTTTAGACTAATCTTGTTGATGATAGATGTTCTTAGTTCACTTCCAGTATGATTGACATATCCACACATATTTGGGGAAATTTCCGAAACTTGTGTTTTGTCACTAGAACCCTCAACGTGGTATGGTGCTCATTAGATCGCACCCAGGTCCAACATGGAATCCTATAACCCATGGTCAAATGTCCTCAGTCAAATACATGTCAAATTAACATCAATGATATTGTCGCGCGATTTCTGAGCGAATGAAGATGAATCTAGAAAATATAAAACATGGGTTTTGTGTAGAACATATTGATTTGAGTAACAATGGGTGGCTTTTTTCTTTTTCAAAAAGTACATGGTTTGAGAGATATGGTCATTTCCCTAAAATAGGTTTGCCTAGATCCATTTTCTCCAACGTTCCAGACAAATGGATGTGCCCAACCAGAAAGGATATCGAATCAAGTTATTCTCAACTCTTTCATGTTATGTAAAATGATTTGTAATAAGATCTTGAGTTATCTCTACAACCAAGATCCACCAAACATGAGATAAACAATATCTTATAAGTTGTTTATGTTTTGACAGTTCTGATTTGAGGGAATTAGATTTGATCTACTCCATTTATCTTGTCTATATTTATACAACCATAAAACAAAGGAGGAGGAGATGATTATTGTAGTAGGGAGTGGAATCTGTGCTTGGATACTTGTAATCTCTAAATTTCATTCCATAATAATCATTGTTGATATTATGTTCTCGTGCTTGAGTGCTCACTTAGTTTGTAATTTTTCCCACAATGTGTGCTAGGTTTGGCATGGCCCCCATTCCTTGGTATGTGTTGTGTTTATGTATTTTCAATTAGCTAGTAGATCTGATTTCCATTTCCAGATTTGTTAAGTGCTTTTTATTTATAAGTCTTTTGATTTATTAAAGATATAGATGCCATCACTCATAACCAAAGATCATTGCTATAATTACATTTGTTTGGAAGTACACGAACATTTGTATTTATCCAGTGAAAGATTGTACTCAGAGTTGATTAAGTGTAATTTACGTTCATTGTGAATGGTTGGCAAATGCCTCTATATTTCATGTAGATTTAAAGCTTTTCATTTCCAATTCTCAGTCTCATTTGCAAGATTTCTTTTATATTTGAGTTGATCATATAAGTTGATTATCCACTGAAGATTAAAGGACTGATATCTTTTATAAGTGATCACATGAACCTTTGGGAAAGTCTGTGGCTTGTGCTAGGACAATATTTAAGCAACTCTGGTCTAGTGATACAACTTTGTGGTGTAGTTTGGTTTTCCAACATTTATTTGATAAGTTAGCATAGGCTCTGATCCTTCATTTCATGTGCTTGCATCTCGAATTCTATGAACTCCTATATTGATGATTTAATTTCAAGGAATTATGCAAATAAATAACCCGATACTGACCATATCTCAAAAGATGGACTGGTCTTGGACCAAGGCATCTGGAAAGTCTAGGAAAAGGGCCCGCAAGGCTCCTCAAAATTTCTTCATAACACTTGGCTCCCTATCTAATTGAACACCCTATATGATTCGTGACTTTAAGATGATATTTCCAAATGATACATGTATTTTTGAGCTCTATATGTTTGGAACTGTTGGTCACAGGTTTGGGATATATTTGTATATCATCCCTGATTATGTATTTAGTTTATATTACGGGTCTATGATTTTGAATATGATCTCCTTCCATGATGGAATATTTTGAGCTATATAGCCAGTGGAATACCAAGAGAATTTGTTGATGTAATTTTTTCCTTATGAATAAAATTACTTACTTTTTTTCACGGGAAAAAAACATTATAGCCACATCACTTAAAATACATCAAATTGCTATTATTTAGCTTATAAGACATGTTGTGACTAACATTTTTTGTCGTGCAATAATAAATTAGCCATTTTTTATTAGTGTTAGTTTAGTTTATTGATATTATTACTTTGGAAACTTTTGGTTTCGAAGGTAGAACATGCATGCAATTGATGCATGAACATTTCCTAGACAGTCATACACAAAGACAATATATTGTTGAAAGTTATACCCACATATGGGGAAAATGAAAAATATGTCTTGGTGAATATCAAGGAAAATACATATGTCAAGATAACTGACCAAGAGACCAACTGCTCCTTCCAAATTGCCATAATCATAACCCACTTGTCTAAATTTTACACTAGAGTTCAATTAGGTCATGTTTCCGCATCTCAACCTTCACTTTAAAATTCTATAAGCAGAACATCTATAAACTAAGTAAAAAAGACCAAATGTCATATTCTCGTTGAAATATTTTAACATGGAGAAAACCATGTATTTCCACTTCAAGACTTTGGACTAACTGATATCCTCAGATCCTTTGAGTCTCTTAGTGATTCATCGACCTGCATAATCCAATGGAATCAATGAATAACTAACATAGAAAAGAAACAAATTCAAAACAACTAGTAGTGAATTGAATCACTTGTTGTTGCTTGAAGAAACCACTACAACTACTACTAACGAGCCAAAGCAGGGGATCACTCTTATAAATGAACCGATATGCATACTTACAAATTGGTAGCCATATTGCAACAACTCTTTGTATCATTTTTTTGTTTTTTAATTTTACATCTCCAACATTAATTTTGTATAGTTATAATCATAAACTTTTCTTATATTACTTTTGTTTAAATATTTTTCGCACCTCGATAACCAATTTTTATTTATTTATTCATCATTTATTACCATGATAGGGTACTCATCCGAGGTACTTGTATTGGATGACCCCAACACTTGGAACATATTATCTTCACGTGTATAAAACTCCATTGTTCTCTTTAGTGAAATAGATACATGTTGTTGTATTAAATTTAATTTTTTTTTTTTAACAAAATCGGATATGAGGCGTTTTATTGATAATAGCAGAGAGGGATGCAACCCTTACATATTCAACAGATCTAATACTATCGATCTGGACTTGCAGTAACTAAATTCCTAAACTATTACATGCCGGGATCTGTCTTCAGCTGAATTCGATCTGCAACAACTGTGAGCCTTCATATCCTTCTGAAACGGCGTACCAAGTCTCAGATCTAGCGATCTTTTTTAGCAGCTTCAGCCGTGACTTCCGAGATCTTTCCCAGGGCATTAGTCAGCCCCTCCACCTTGGTTTCAAGAGAAACCAGTCTTTTCCCTAATTTCCCAATCAAATTGGCAGCGTCTTTGAGTCCAGCTTGTAGTTCATCAGTCAGGTCGTCCTTGATATCTTGCATTTCCATGGCCAGCATTTCCCACTTATGCTTTGCCGTGGACGCCTTGAGGCTTTCCAGATCCGATCGGAGGAGTTCAATCCTCTCCTGAGGCGAGAGGTTCGACTTAGACGAGGAGGGCTTCTTATCCATAGCGCAGAGAGGTCTGGACCACAGGAAACGGATCTGTGAACCACCAGGAGGGAGAACAAAGGACCACACTTGCACAGTATGCAACAAAGGGGCCGAGCTTCCGCTATATAAAACCACTGGACCTTTCCCCCACGCATCGTGCGGCCCGAATCGATGAGCGATCTCAGGGCAGAGGCATCCGTCAGCGTGATGATGAAGGCGAACAGTAAACCTTTGAAACGACGGTGAAGCACGTGAATTTGGAGAGCTCGGGGATCTGGACGAATTAGGGGATTGCTTGACAGGA
>JASDQU010738894.1:325909-358083 GCA_032191745.1 Picea mariana
CAGGGAGCCCTGCTTCCAAGTTGACTTCCACGCATATTCTCGCACAGCTGTACTGTCCACGGTTATCTGCTCTGTCAATATACCTGCCAACCCCATTCCCTATCCTTTGCAGTGAATCTGAGTCCCAACAATGCATCGGGAGGTTAGGTAGCCTGACCCACACTGGAACTTCTTTAGGAGTATCCATCATGGGGTCAAAATCGGGGGACCATTTGTTCAAATATAGACCTTGTGATCCCATAAAATAGGGGCCGTTCCTAAAAATTAGGTCGCGGTCCTCTTCCGAGATGAATTCGAAAACGAAGAACCCTCTGCCAACAGGGTAGCAGGTGACTCCCTGTGTCAGATTCGGTTTCCAGTTCCTCTGGATCCAATCGTCAGTGGTTTTAGTGGATGGCCATAGGCCCATAAACTGACCCACGAGACCACGCTGAGCTAATGCCAGGGCGATCTGCATAGGTTTCTCATCCGGGAGGGCTATTTCGGGAATATCCTCGAGCTTTTTAATGAATTTCGGAATGGCAGGGGCCAAAGATTTCTTCCCACAGCTCGTAACCAGCCTTGCAAAGGCTTCTTTGCACCGAATCGGCGGAGGAGGGGCCGAGCCCCCACCCCCTGGCGCCGCCATGTCCTCTCAGACGAGACGCAAACTTAAAACCCTAGAACCGCAGCGTCCGCCATCTCAAGATCTAACTTAAATTTAATTTTACTCCCCAAGTATTGATATAATATTCCATGTGTTTTTTCAATAAAAGACTTTATAATAGTTTGTAATTCACTCATTGGTTTAACATTGGATATTGATTTTTAAATTCTTGAACCATCTCATTCATACCTATGCTCCAATGTTAATGGATATCATACATATACATAAGTATATGTATATACACATATACACTTAATGCATAACATGTTAATGGTTGTTTCCATATTACAAAAGTATAAATTAATATTGGATCGTATCTAGATCCCAACATCAGGCCTAACGATACATTATTAATAAAACTTTTTTAGCATAGTGTGGGAAGCTAGTGGAAGCCTTTTGAGTGTAAGCACTTAATTCGATATTTATAATATGTTCAAATATTTATAAGCTTATGAATGATTTGATTGCAGGATGGTTGACGCCTTTTGAGTGTAAGCCCTTTTGTTTGGTACGCAAAGAAATAACGTACCTTGTCTTTCTTAATGAGTTCAATATGTTTTCATCTATGCTAAGTTTTGGATCCTTTCTTTGACCACGATGCCAAGAGAATTAGAACGTTTTTTACAATCTTCATAATTCGAGTAAGAGGGTAACACTACTTGGATTATTTTCCACGGTGATAATTTTATTTCCATGTAAATAAATCAATAGTAGACAGTGTCCCATCTAGGTTTTTGGATGGCTCTGGAATTATTGTTTTCTATATTTATTTAATCCATTGTTTAAATATTTATAATGAATCTCTTATTCAAACCCTACAGTTCAAATCTTTTTCAAGATAAGCTTTATGTCAGTAACATTTCCTTGTTAGTGTTATAAATGAGTTCGACTCTAGCGAGTATATTATCATAGCGACTCGAACTCATATTTAATATTTGTTTAATATTATTTTTTTTTTAAGCTAGCCATTTGTATTACTTTTCATGAACAAAAATTACAGAAGAAGTTTTAGATACTAGTGTTGACGCTGTCATAGAAGGAAACTAGCCCCACTACCAGGTATAAAATTTTCATAAAATTATACTATGATTATTATTGACTGATATAATTATAGAGTTTAGACTAAGATAAGATATTCTTGGCCTGTCAATAAACCAACATAAATATCTTTGAGGTTTGAAAGGCCAAACAAAAGCTACAAAAAGAAAAACATAACATTCCATGAGAGACTATTTACTGAGAGAGTTGTAAGGGAAGGTATGCCTTGATGAATCCGGCCAATCTCTATTTATTGTCAAAGATGTGCCCTCTTTTATTTTAGTCAGCACTACAATTTTTTGTAATCATAAAGTTGTTTCTTGGTTTGAGATTTTGATTAATACTTCATTGTATTATCCTGAAACTTTAATCTTTATTTTGATAATATTTATAGATTGCAATATAGTTGAAATGAGGTATGGTTATGAGTTCTGCATCTATTATTAGGGTTTAAAATAATAGTATGTGTTTTACTTTATGTACCATATATTGTTCGAAATACAGTAATACACACACATACACTTGAGCAAGCTATTTTGAAATGAAACCCATGCACAAAATTGTTTAACAAATAGACATAAGTCTGCATTATCTGTATTGTATATACATTGTATTCTCTCTGCTTGTTTCAAGAATCTTTTTGAGTTTTTCTTAACTATTTATTTTAAACAATTAAAACATAAAAGAAAACTAAATGTTCTTTTTTTTCTTACTAAAACTATAATAACCTACATGTTTGGTTATGTTTTCTTGTAGTAATAATTATAAACAATGTTATTTCCAAGATAGAAACATTATGTTGGCATTATAGTGTATACTATTGACAGTAGTTTAATGATAAAAAGAAAGAACAAAATATTCTTTAGATATAAACACTTAGAAGCTATAAAATGCACAAACATTCTCTACTGTAATAAACATTGTAGATTTTATAATATTTTCCTACTACAATATAATAAATCATAACAAAACAAAAATAAACAATTGAAGGAACATATATGATTATGCTTCAATAACTGGAAACAAACTGAGTAGAGAACCATTTACTCCCAACCATAGACACTAACAACCAATGTTACTTGTTTTTGTCACCCCCGAGCCTAAATCATTATTCCATAATGACAAAAACTATATAACCTTCTCCATATTTCTCATAGTTCAGTTCCTTTCAAAAATCTCAAACACATTCCACAAGTACTCAGAAGTGTCATGCCTCATAATATACTTGTATATAATAGCTTGCTTAAGTATTTTCAAGTTAGCCTCATTCCTAACCCTAGGGAATCTTCTTGGCCTAACTTTCTACTAGCTTGTTCCCTCACATCCCACACCTTTGGGAGTAGGGTTCCACTTGTACCATGGACAATAATAAACTCTGGTGATTTTTATATTTTTCACTCACCCATGGAATAACGATTTACTCTTTGTAACTGGATTCTCTAATCAGTTTGTTTCTAGTTAATAAAATAAATTAAAAACAAAATTTACAAAAAAATATTCATCATCAATGTTTATGATGATATAATTCCACATGAGTCTTTTCCAATACTTACACAACATAATCTAGCAAGAAATTAAATGTTTAAATGTTTGTAGAATGAGGGGAATTGCATCATCTCCCCCTTGAATTGAACATTGTCCTCGATGTTCCAATATAAGCATATCATCTCTGGAATAGAGATGGGTAAGTTTTTTCTCACAACTTCCTCCCTTATACAAGTATCCTCCTCGAGACTAAAGTGCCTCCAGTGCACTTTAACCTGAGTGATGGCTTGCTTTTGCAACATAATTTCCGTCCTGTCAAGAATACGTAGTGGTTCCACCTGAAACTCGCCTTTAGGTTCCACCTGAATCACATTCCAATTCACAACATGAGTTATTTCATGTACATACTTCTTTAACAATGAAACATGAAATACATTGTGAACTTTTAAATTGGCTGGAAGTGCAAGCTAATAGGATGCTATCCCCACTTTAGCGAGCACTTGAAATGGCTCGCAATATCTGAGTGCCAACTTGGTACTTTTTCCTAATCTTAATGCATTGTTCTTGGGTTTGAATTTTAGATAAACATGATCCCCTGCATTGAATTTTGCTTCTGTTCTTTTCAAATCTGCAAATCTCTTTTGTCTGTACTGTGCAATTTTCAAGTTTTGTTTGTTATCTGTACATTTATTTCCATTTATTTTAGTATATATGGGCCCAAGATAATCCTGTCAACTAGGTTGTCCCAAATAACAGGTGTTTGACACTTTCTACCATACATTACCTCAGAGGGAATCATGTTTAAGGAGGCATGATAAACATTATTTTATGAAAATTCAACCAAGTGAAAATACTCTTCCCATTTTGTGGTACAGTCCATCACATACATCTACAACATATCCTCTAAAATTCGGTTGACTCTTTCAGTATGACCATCAATATGAGGATGATAAGGGGTACTATAGTTCAAATGAGTATCCAAACCAATGAATAAGGTATTCCAAAAATTTGAGGTGAATTTTGTGTCCCTGACTGAAATTATGGCCTTGGGTATACCATGCATCCTAAAAATTTCCTTCATGAAAATTTCCGCAATGTTGATAGCTCTATGAGTTGATTTCACATGAATAAAGTGTGCAACTTTATTGAATTTTCCGCTACTACCATAATAGAATCATTATGTTTCTTAATTTTAGGAAATCCTATGATAAAATCCATGCCGATTACTTCTCATTTCCACTCAGGAATGAGTATTGGCTGTAATAATGCATTTGAGTGATGGTGCTCAACTTTAGCTTGCTAGCACTCAAGACACCTAGCAAGATATTCAACCACTTCAATTTTCATTTCGGGCCATAAATACTATTTTTTCAAAGTTGTTATAGTCTTTTGGTATCCTGGGTGACTTGAATAAGGTTTATTGTGTACTTCATCCAATATCATTTTTTTTTCAATTCTACACTGTTTGGAATGTAAATCCTACTTTTATATAGCAATAACCCATCATGATTACATTTGAATTTTGATTATTCTTTAACCGAATTATTGTCTTGTAATTTTCCCCGTAAATTCTTATAAATTTCATTGTTTTTTGTTGTTGATTTTATTTTATGATTTAAATCAGCTCTCATGTTCTAAATTACATTTAGTTTTCAACTGAGTGCATCTGGTATTTTATTTATTTTCCTTTAATGTGTTTTATCTCAAAATCATACTCACTTAGGAAATTTAAACATCTTGCATGTCTTGCATTCAAGTTTTGTTGATCGAAAAACTATTTTAGGCTGATATTATTTGTTTTCAACAAGAATATCCTACCTAGTAAGTAGTGTCACCACAGTTTTAAAGCATGCACAATAAGAGTTAATTCCAAATCATGTATTTCATAATTATTTTCAGGAGTTTTCAATTTCCGTGATTCATAAGCAATCACATGATCATTCTATAATAATACTCATCCTAACCCTTATTTTGAAGCATTAGTATAGACGAAAACATATTTGTGTGGGTATGTTATCTTCAAGATAAATGTTGTTGTTAATAATATTTTTAGCTTTTCAAAGCTCTCTTGACATTTTTTTGTTTTCTTAAATCTAATTCCTTTCTTTTGGAATGAATTTATTGGATAGGCAAGTTTGGAAAACCCTTCTATGAACCTACGGTAATAACCTGCGATGCCCATGAAATATCAGACATCTGACACATCCTTAGGAACTAGACAATCTAGGATGGCCTTAATATTTTCTAAGTAAATCGAGTTTCCTTCACCCAAGATTACATGTCCCAAATATTGTACTTTGTCTTGGTAGAATTCACATTTACTGAACTTTTCATAAAGTTGGTGTTTTCTAAGGGTCCGCAAGACCATTCTTAGGTGTTCTCTAAGGGTCTACAAGACCATAGATCAATATATCATCTATGAATACAATTACAAACTTGTCTAAGTATTTTCTCAACAAATTGTTCAACAAACACATAAATGTAGCAGGTGTGTTTGTTAAACCAAAAGGTACCACTACAAATTCTTAGTGTCCATATCTAGTTCGGAACACAGTTTTATGTATGTCCTCCTCTTTAATTCTAACCTAATGGTATCCTGACCATAGATCTTTCTTAGATAAAACCTTAGCTCCTCTGAATTGATCAAACAAGTCATCAATGCGAGGAAAAAGATGCTTGTTTTTAATGGTCATCTTGTTAAGTTGCTTGTAATCAATACACAATCGAAAGGTTCCATCTTTATTTTTGACAAACAAAATTGGTGCTCCCCACAAAGACACATTGGGTCTGATATATTGCTTATCTAACAAATCTTGAAGTTTCATCTTGAGTTCAATCAATTCAGGTGTACTCATTTGATAAGGGGCCTTAGGCATTGGTGCAGATCCAAGTGCTAAGTCTATGGTAAAATCTATGTCTTGTCTAGGAGGTAATCATGGAATTTCATCTAGAAACACATCCTATAACTCTTTCAATAGTGGATCCTTAGTTAATAAATTTTCATTGATTTCCTCAATATTTTTGGATACATGCACAACATAAATCACACAACCTTTCCTTGTATTCATTTTTAATTGTATTCCTTACCAACACTCCCCATAGTGTTCCCTTCATTGTTCTATTGTTGCCAAAATCATCTTTGCAGTTAAAAGTCTTTTCATGACATTTTACAATATCTTAATGTTTCTCCAACCAATCCATACCTACGAGTGAATCATAAGATTCCAATGATAAAATATTTAGATATAATCTAGTATCCATACCATCCATGTTTATTGCACAGTCTTTTACCATTTCAAGGACTTTTCTTTTTGTTCTTGTAGCAAATTGAACTAGCCAAGATTTCTTGTGTTTGAATTTTTCCATTTTACACTTTTCTACCACTGTAGGTAAAATATAACTCAAACTTGCACTAGGTTCTATTAATATAGATATAGGTTTCTGATTTAGCATACCTTCTATCTCTACCATGGAAGATTGGTGATCATCTTGTCGGTTTTCCATGACAGCATTGATTTTGTGAATACTTCGAGCAACATCATTTACTTTTGTTGTTTCCTGAATATTGTGTACTGACTGATTTTTGTTTTTGTTTAAAGGGAAATTTCATGTGAGGTTCTTTAGAGCCCCAACACTGAAGAGGTTCCCTAACTATCTCACTAACTATTGTATTCGCAAAATTTGTAGGTTTATTGTTGTTCTGAACTGATACATGTTGTTGTCCAATAAATTTGTTTCTCCTAATGGGTGCACTGTGTGATGGTTGTCGATGATGTTTAAATTTTTTCTTTCTTAGGATCAAACTTTCCCTTATGTTTATGTTGCCATGTTTTTGCAATTCCAGTTCTCTGTCTAAATTGAGTAAAGCATAGTTTAGCATGCCTTATTGCTTCATCCATGGTCTTTATATTAAGAAATTCAATTTTTTATTTGTAAGCATGAGGCAAACAACTCATGAATCTTTGAATTTTTCCCTCCTCCTCCCAAAGATAAGGTACATATCTCCTCAGATTTACAAACTTAGTCACAAAATCTTCAATGGACATATGTCCCAACTTAAGGTCATGGAATTATTTGTCCTTTTCATCGTAATATCGTTCTATTAAGTTTTTTTTTTTTAAGTATTTCTTGAATATTTTCCAGTTCATCTCACTGCTCCTAATCTTGTTAATTGTTTTTTTTTCCTGCCACCAAATGTCAACTTTTCCATTTAGTTGATACATAGCTAATCTAGCTCTCAGGTTTCTAGGGTAATTGTAGATTTGAAAGTATTTCTTCATGTTTAGAAGCCAAGATTCTGCTCCTTCCTCAGATTCACCATCAAAACTAGGTGATCTGATTTTCTTAAATTCACCAAATAACTCTTCTTCATGCCATTTTATTTTCCTTGTTTTAGGTATGATTCGATGCAAAGTGTTGTTTCCCAAATTAGACTCGCTACTTTCTTTATTTAACAACTATGTTTTGTCACTATTTACTTGATAATCCTTATACTTGTGTGACTCTTCATTAGAAAGTTTTTTTTGGCATTACTACACACATGTTTATGTATGACCATATTACCATAGTATAGATTAATAATTGATCGTATCCACATCCCAACATTAGGCCTAACCATACAATATTAATAAAGCTTTGCTAGCATAGTATGGGAAGCTAGTGGATTAAATCCATGATCCCTTGTTAAAACAAATGTATTTGTTTAAAAACCCACTCTATGAGTAAGCCTTATTAAATATGACTTCCACTCCTCCCATGGCTCTCGATCTTTCCTTGAGGATTTTCGTGGGAAAGATTGATTTCCACGCACACATGTGACCACTCATACTCACCTCTTTGAGCATGATGCCAAGATCATTAGAACATTGTTGACAAGCTTCTGAATTTGAGTAAGAGGGTAACACTACTTTGGATTATTTTTCACGGTGATAATTTTATTTTCGATGTAAAGAAATAAATAGTAGATGGTTTCCTATCTAGGGTTTTTTAATGGCTCTAGAATTATCATTTTATGTATTTATTTAATCCACTATTTAAATATTTCTAACGAATATTTGATTCAAACCCTACAATTCAAATCTTTGTCGAGATAAGCTTTATGTCGTTATATTTTCCTTGTTAGTGTTATCAATGAGTTCGACTCTAGTGAGTCTATTATTATAGCGACTCAAGCTCATAATTATTCTATGTTTAATGTTAAAGATGTGCCCTCTTTTATTTTAGTGAACACTGCAAATTTTTGAAACCATAAAGTTGTTTCTTGGTTTGACATTCAGATTAATACTTCAATGTGTTATCTTGTAACTCTAATCTTTATTTTGATTATATTTATAGATTGCAATATAGTTGAAATGAGGTATGGCTATGAGTTCTGCATCTATCATTAGGGTTTAAGATTTAAAAATAATAGTATTTGTTTTCAATTTTTTACCATATATTGTTTGAAACAGACATAGACATACACACATACTTGAGCAAGCTATTTTGAAATGAAACCCATGCACAAAATTGTTTAACAAATAAAAAATAAACATAAATTTGCATTATCTGTATTGTATATAAATTGTATTCTTTGTACTTCTTTCAAGAATATTTTTGGTTTTTTCTCAATTATTTCTTTTAAATAATTAAAACATAAAAGAAAACTAAATGTTCTTTTCTTTCTTACTGCAAAGATAATAGACTCTTTACAACTATAATAACCTACATTTTTTGTTATGTTTTCTTGTAGTAATAATTATAAACAATATTCATTCCAAGATAGAAACATTCTACTAGAAGTATAGTGTATACTGCTAATAGTAGTTCAATGATAAAAAAGAAAGAACAAAGTATTATTTATATATAAATACTTAGAAGCTATAAAATGCACATGCATTCTCTATTGTAATAAACATTGTAGATTTTACAATATTTTTCTACTACAATATAATAAATCATAACAAAACAAAAATAAATAACTTAAGGAACATATATGAGTCTGCTTCAATAACAGGAAACAAAATAAGTAGAGAACCAGTTCCTCCCAACCATAGACACAGACGACCAATATTACTTGTTCTTGTCACTGATCCGAGAGGATCCAAAATGCTCAAAAAATGATTATCTCAAATGCTCTTGAAAATAACTTCATTACATAGATCTCGATGAGAGATTTATAACGACGCGTGAATCGCCTCAAACAGACATCGTATGAGAAAGTTATGGCCTCTGGAAGTTTCAGTAGAAACAAGGGGAAATGTTGACATGGCAGCACGATGGGTTGCCACGTGTCACCTGAATTTTGACAAATTGACATCCAACTGGACTAATTGGAAACTGCTATGTGTCATCCGTATGGATGAAGTGGTAGGTCGTACGATGACATGGAAGACAGGAGGCAAGTAAAATCAACTATGGCATGGCATTGATATAGTTGGAAATAATGGCCAATGATATGTTGCCACGTGGACCAACCAAGTGGTGCCACATGGCACCTTTGAGAATCCCAAGTTGGGTTACAGATCAAAAAAATTTTGAGCTCGGTGGGGTTTGAACCCCCGACCTACCTACATATATTCCAACATTTTAACCATAAAGAAACTACCAATATGCCACGAATATTGCTTTTTTTTTTTGTAAATAAAAGAAGGACCTTATATCAAATCACAAGTTTACAGCTTTGCGACGCTTGGCAAACACTTGTTCCGCCACAGGAGCGAAACCAGAACAAGTGGCTCCAAGCAGTGATGTGTCTATCATGTTTGAAAGATATTTTACAAAAAATATGCAGAGAAATGCTAATTTCTGAACGAACCCTGTTCCATCTATCTAGCCTAGGGCTGGCCTCATTCAGAGCCGCCATAACTGAGAAAATTACACTACCAAAAAGAGAGTAAAATTTAGCAAAAAACAGGGACCTGGGGTGAGCCACGTCATGCCATTGGAGAACCTGGATGTCCATGAGAGGTGTATGTTGGGGTGAATCTTTGCTTGCAAGTTGGACAACGTGCTTGTGCTATGGTGCAGAACTCCAACCCCCGGGTCAAGATCCACTCAGGATCGTTCCAAAATTCTCCTCGAGCCGAAGCGGCTCCTTTAGTTCCCTGTTAGAACCTTCAGAATTCGATCCACAGGTCCTTCGTGAAACTCCACCTACACAAGCATGCAACAGGTGCGAGCTCTCACCTGCACACGGCCTCCAGACATGACCGCGATCCTTTTCCAAAAAAGGAAAATTTTGGATTTCGGGACTTCGCGAGTCCTGATGTCGAGAGCCTCTGCCTCCTCGATTCCCCGATCTCTGAAATGAAGCTTCCTGTGCTGACTTCAACATCATCCTTTTGATCTCCTCAATATCCTCAGCTAGCTGCTCCAGTGGCTGGCTCTCCTTTTGCAGTCTGCTTGGCTGCACTTCCTCCCTACAAATGGGTAGATAGACTAGATCTCGCATGCCATCTTTTTCCTCTTCTGTGGCACTAGCTGGCCACTCTGCTGCAGACTCCTCTTCTACGGTCTTCTCACTGAACTGTTGTTCAACTTCTTCCTGTGGTAGTTTTGTTGCTGCCATTTCTCTTGCAGGCATGTCTCTTGCTTCCTCCAGCTGCTCCTTGGGTTGGATTTCTCCTTCGTTTGTTGTTGCATGCCTCGGCATTACAGTCATCATCAATTCAGCTTCCTGGCTGAAAATTATGAGCGATTCCTCGGAATGCTCCGCTGCCAACATCTGCTCATGGCAGTCACTCGCTGGCTCTAGATTGTTCAACCAATCCTCCAGCCTCTCCAACTCCATCTCCCATGGAGTGATCAACTTATATCCATGCTCTTCCTCTGCTGTCAGCTTCAGTGCTGCAGCTGTCTCCTTTTCAGCTTCCTGGCTAAAAATGTTGATCCATTCCTCGGAATGCTCATCTTCTTCTACTTGGGTAGCCTCTGATGTTTGCTCCATTTCTCCGATAGTCATAGTTGGCTGTCCTTCTGCTGTTGCTCCCTCTGCAACGCATATGTTGGCCTCATCCGGGCTATGTGGCAGGAATACTCGAATTCCCCCAATCATCATAACATTCCTTGGATCCTCCTTCTCTGTCAATTGTCCTTGTTGATATGAACTCAACTCTGAGCTCATCTTCTCTCCCTTGCCCTCCTAGAAGTATGGGATTTCTCTGCTGTCCTCCTGACAGTATATGAGATCCTTGGATCTTATCTTATTGCCCACCTTGCAATTTGAATTTCCAGTCTTGCCCTCTTGGCAGTCTATGAGACCCCGCAGCGATCTCATCTCATTGCCCACCTGGAAATTGGAAATTTATGTTCTGCCCTCTTGGTAGTCTCTGAGATCTTCCAGTGATCTCAGTTCATCCTCATCACTGATATTTCTCCCATCTTCTGGCTCACATACCTAAACCATCTCCTCCTCATCATCCCTTAGGCTTTCAGCATGCCTCAACCATCTCTTTAACAGTCCCTGTTGTCTTCTGGCCACCAATTCCCTCACTGGCCATTTTACCTTCGTCTTCATGGGCCATTCATACACCCAATGTGATCTTGCATCCTACTGCATCTGCAGTGCAAGTTCCTCCATCCTCGCTCTGATCTCAGCGAACTCTTTATCCATCTCAGCTTTGCTTGGCTGCTGATGGGTCTTCTTTCCACCGCGTCCATGGCCTTCAGTAGCCATCTTTCCTTCTACCTACCCTCCTAGCAAGTCTGTTTTCACTCTGCAACTGAGAGCACTTCCAACTTCTCCTACAGCCCCCCTGACTATCTTTTCCTTGACTACTGCGCACCTACAACAATCACTACAGAGCTTTAGCACTCTGTCTTCTTTTTCCTTTTCCTCTACCTGCAATATACAGACAGAATCAAGCTCTGATACCACTTGACGTGTATCAGAGTATTTCTTTTCTCTCTCTTACTCTGTCTGCAATATACAAATAGTATCAAGCTCTAATACCACACTTGGTGCATAACTCCAACCCTCGGGTCAAGATCCGCTCAGGAATGTTCCAAAATTATCCTCAAGCTGAAACGGCTCCTTTAGTTCCCTACTGGAACCTTCAGAATTCGATCCACAAGTCCTTTGTGAAGCTCCACCTGCACAAGCATGTAACAGGCGCGAGATCTCACCTGCACATGGCCTCCAGACATGACCGCAACCTTTTTTCTGAAAAAGGAAAATTCTAGATTGCAGGACTTCGCGAGTCCTGATGTCGAGAGCCTTTGCCTCCTTGATTCCCCGATCTCCAAAATGACGAAATGGCTCAATCGGCGTTAACCCCTGGCCAATCCACAATCCATGTGACCACCTTCCCCATGACCACATGTCATTTCGAAACTTCGGGGTTTCCAATGCCGAAGTGCCCAACTCCTTGTCCTCAGAATGGCCGAAATGCCAAATCCCGAAGCTCCGAAATGTGTGACCACAACCCACTACAAATGCATGTCACGTTTCGCGACTTCAGGGTTTCCAACACTCTGTGCCCCGCTCCTTATCTTCGCGATCGCCGAAAATCTGAATCCCAAAATGCCAAAATGTGTCCCTGTCTCGTGACCCGCGTTATTCCTCAGAACGCTTTCGGGTTTTCACGTTTCGGGACTTCGCGATCCTGGCTGCAACAACTCCTTGCCCCTTCAAGCTCCCGGCATCCGAAAAGTCGAAGTACCGAAGCCCGAAATGTCGGTCTTTCGCTCCAAAGTTGGGATCAACGACTGTCATCCTCCCCTGATCCGACGGCTCATATCTTTTCGGGATCTCATGGGTCAAGAGTTCCGAACTCTTACCCTTCACATTCCCGGTAGCCGAAATTTCAAAATCTTCTTTCAGGGATTTCCCCAAAACCTCTATCGCTCGCCATGTGTCCTTCTATTGGATGGTCACAATCCTTTCGGGATTTTGTGGGTCAAGAGTCCCGACTCTTTCCCTTTGTATCTCCCAGTAGCCGAAATGCCGAAATAGGCCTTTCGCTCCCCTCTTCGCATATGAGGGTTAAACCTCGTGCAACTTCTCCTAGATCTGACTGGTATCGATCCATGCGTTCAGATCTGACGGCTCCAGGTCTCTTCTGCTACGCTCTCTTCCTGCTGCTGCCTGGACACGAATCCAATGGTCCAGATCTCTTCCAGTGCCTAAATCAACAACAATTGTAGCTCTCTCATGAGCTTACTCTTATTCTTACTGGACCTTGGAAGACTTCAACGTTTCAATAGTATCAGTCCTTTATCCTGCGAACCTTGTAACATGGGGTATCCCCTACATTCTTACGATGTTGTCTCTCCTGAGCTTGGTCCTCTCTGAAACCTTAAAGGGTTCCCCGACTTCTGCTCTCCTTGCAGATTCTCTGCACACAAAGGTGCTATCTCTTCTGAGCTTTGTCTGTTGCTCTGACCTCAAAGGATCTATGTCCATTTCTCTCCTTGACGGGATATAAGTGCCCTCTGTCAACTTATGCTCAAGCACTCCTTGTTGAGCGTGTAGGGTGTTCAGTAACCCTGAGAAGGTCTCCCTGACACATCTTCTTCTTCCTCAGAACTATAAGAGTTCTTCCTGTGCACACTGGCACTTGCTCAATGCCCTCCTGGCAGAGTTCTCCAGAGTCCTCAGTGACTCTGTCTTCTCACTGAACTCAAGAAATAGTTCTCCTCAATGCAACCTGTGCACCTGCTCAATGCCCTCCTGGCAGAGCTCTACAGAACTCCTCAGTGGTTCTGTGTTCCCTTTGAACTCACAGTAGAGTTCTCCTGTGCACTCTTTGCACCTTCTCAATGCCCTCCTGGCAGAGCTCTCACAGAATTCCTCAGTAATTATGTTTGTCCTGTGCTCTCCTCTGCACAGCCTCACCTCCAAAGTGTTCAGTAACCTTGAGGTTTCCTTCCTGAGTCTAAGACTTCGACTGGTGCGCCCTCCTGGCACGTCCTTGTCCAAATTCCACAGAATTCAGAAGTGCATTCCTTGCACTGGCTTATAGAACCCGCAAAGTTCTGTCATGCACTCCTTGCATGAAGCCTCAAAGAACCCCAAACCTGAAATCAAAGAACTCACAGATAGCAGAACCTATTTGTTCCTGCAAATGCACATCTACATCATATAAAGAACACACAAAGACATTCATAACCACATAAAGACACACATAAACTCATGCAGGAAATTTGCTCTTTATATTAATATGAAATGTCTCATTTACAAGGTGTTCTTGAGCTCAGACTTTGATAGAGTCTCAGCTCCTTCTTTCCTCTACTCTAACTCTCACAGAGCTCTCCTATCTCTCGACTCTAAAAACTCACTACTAGATACAAAGAGGGGCTCCTCGAGCTCTTCCCTCCAAGCTACCTACTCTATTTAATTACATTGAATTTACAATGAATTGTTGTCTAGTCTAGATCGGATCTAGATCCCAACCTTACAACCATTTAAGGTGATCTTTATCTAAAGCTTACTTAAAGGCACGACTTTGTCTCTACTAGCCTTACATTCATTTAATACATTAAATCAAATTCAAAATTTTAAATGAGAGGGTTGCGCCTCTCTCCATCCCATTGAATGTGCGCTGAGTTGGTTGGTTGGCTGGCGCGTTGTTGGCTTGGAGCGATGCTCCTGCATCATACTCCTCTACTGTGAAAAATTCATGAGCTCCTGCTCATGAGCTTCCCAGCATCGTTGTTGAAATCCACATGGATCCCAAATAGTTCTTTGGAGTTGTTCATCTGCTCCACTGCTCTATTGTTGTTGTTGTTGCTACTGTCTCGCTTCTGCTCAGCTTCCTTTCATTGGCAGCTTCCTGTGCTGACTTCAACATCAGCCTTCTGATCTCCTCAATCTCCTCGTCCAGCTACTCCAGTGGTTGGCTCTCCTTTTGCAGTCTTCTCAGTTGCACTTCCTCCCAAAAAATGGGTAGATCGACTAGATCTCCCATGCCATCTTTTTCCTCTTCTGTGGCACTAGCTGGCCACTCTGCTGCAAAGTCCTCTTCTGCAGTCTTCTCACTGAACTGTTGTTTAGCTTCTTCCTGTGGCAGTTTTGCTGCTTCCATTTCTCTTGCAGGCATGTCTCTTTCTTCCTCTAGCTGCTCCTTGGGCTGGATTTCTCCTTCGTCTGCTGTTGCATGCCTCGGCATTACAGTCATCATCAGTTCAGCTTCTTGGCTGAAAATTCTGAGCGATTCCTCGGAATTCTCCTCTGCCAACATCTACTCATGGTAGTCACTCATTGGCTCTGGATTGTTCAACCAATCCTCCATCATCTCCAACTCCATATCCCATGGAGTGATCAACTTATCTCCATGCTCTTCTTCTGCTATCAGCTTCAGTGCTACAACTGTCTCCTTTTCAGCTTCCTGGCTGAAAATGTTGATCCATTCATCGGAATGCTCATCTTCTTCTGCTTGGATAGCCTCTGATGTCTACTCCATTTCTCTGATAGTCACAACTGGCTGTCCTTTTGCTGTTGCTCCCTCTGCAATGCATATGTTGGCCTCATCCGGGCTATGTGGCAGGAATACTCGAATTCCCCCAATCATCAGAAGATTCTTCTGATCCTCCTTCTCTGTCAGCTGTCCTTGCTGATATGAACTCAACTATGAGCTCATCTGCTCTCCCTTGCCCTCCTGGCAGTATGGGATTTCTCTTTTTTCCTCCTGATAGTCTATGAGATCCTCAAATCTTATCTTTATTGCCCACCTGGCAATTTGAATTTCCATTCCTGCCCTCTTGGCAGTCTATGAGACCCCACAGCGATCTCATCTCATTGAGACAACGCGCTTGTGTTGTGGTGCAGAACTCCAACCCTTGGGTCAAGATCCGCTCAAGATCGTTCCAAAATTCTCCTCGAGCCAAAGCGGCTCCTTTAGTTCCCTGCTGGAACCTTCAAAATTCGATCCACAGGTCTTTCATGAAACTCCACCTGCACAAGCATGCAACAGGTGCGAGCTCTCACCTGCACATGCCCTCCAGAAACGACCGCGACCTTTTTTCGAAAAAGGAAAATTTCGGATTTCGGGACTTCGCGAGCCCTGATGTCGAGAGCCTCTGCCTCGTCGATTCCCCGATCTCCGAAATGCTGAAATGGCTCAATCGACGTTAACCCCTAGCCAATCCTTGGTCCATGTGACCACCTTCCCCATGACCAAACATCGTTTCAGGACTTCGGGGTTTCCAATGCCAAAGTGCCCAACTCCTTGTCCTCGGAATGGATGAAATGCCAAATCTCGAAACTCCGAAATGTGTGACCGTAGCCCACTACAAATGCACGTCGCATTTCATGACTTTGGGGTTTCCAACACTCTGTGCCCCACTCCTTGTCTTCGAGATCACCGAAAAAGCTGAATCCCAAAATGTCGAAATGTGTCCCTGTCCCGTGACCCGCACTATTCCTCAGAACGCTTTCGAGTTTTCATGTTTCGGGACTTCGTGATCCCGACTGCAACAACTCCTTGCCCCTTTGAGCTCCCGGTATCCAAAAAGCCGAAGTACCAAAGCCCGAAATGACGGTCTTCCACTCCAAAGTTAGGATCAATGGCTGTGATCCTCCTCTGATCCGACGACTCAGATCTTTTCAGGATTTCATGGGTCAAGATTTTTGAACTCTTACCCTTTGCATTCTTGGTAGCCAAAATGCCAAAATCTCCTTTTGGGGATTTCCCTGAAACCTCTATCGCTCGCCACGTGTCCTCCTGTTGGACGGTCATGATCCTTTTGGGATTTCGTGGGTCAAGAGTCCCGACTCTTGCCCTTTGTATCTCCCGGTAGCTGAAATGTCGAAATAGGCCTTTCGCTCCCCTCTTCACATACGAGGGTTAGACCTCATGCAGCTTCTCCTAGATCTGATGGGTATCGGTCCATGCATCAAGATCTGACGGCTCCAGGTATCTTCTGTTGTGCTCTCTTCCTGCTGCTACCTGGACACGAATCCAATGGTCCAGATCTCTTCCAGTGCCTGAATCAACAACAATTGTAGCTCTCTTCTGAGCTTATGTTTCTTCTTCCCGAACCTTGGAAGACTTCAACATTTCAAAGGTCTCAGCCTTTGCTCCTGCGAACCCTGTAACCTAGGGTCTTGCCGGCGTTATTAGGACGATGTCTCTCCTGAGCTTGGTCCTCTCTGAAACCTCAAAGGGTTCCCCAACTTCTGCTCTCCTTACAAAGTCTCTGCACACAAAGGTGTTATCTCTTCTAAGCTTTGTCTGTTGCTCTAACCTCAAAGGTTCTCTGTCCATTTCTCTCCTTGAAGAAATATAAGTGCCATCTGGAAACTTATGCTCAAGCACTCCTTGCTGAGCCTGCAGGGTGTTTAGTAACCCTGAGAAGGTCTCCGTGACACTTCTTCTTCATCCTCAGAACTCTAAGAATTCTTCCTGTGCACATTGGCACTTGCTCAATGCCCTCCTGGCAGAGTTCTCCAGATTCCTCAGTGACTCTGTCTTCTCACTGAACTCAAGAAAGAGTTCTCCTCAATGCAACATGTGCACCTACTCAATGCCCTCCTGGCAGAGCTCTACAGAACTCCTCAGTGGTTCTATGTTCCCTTTGAACTCACAGTAGAGTTCTCCTGTGCACTCTTTGCACCTGCTCAATGACCACCTAGCAGAGCTCTCACAGAATTCCTCAACAATTCTGTCTATCTTGTGCTCTCCTATGTACAGCCTCACTCCAAAGTGTTCAGTAACCTTGAGGTTTCCTTCCTGATTCTAAGACTTCGGCTGGTGCGCTCTCCTGACACATCCTTGTCCAAATTACGCAGAATTCAGAAGTGCATTCCTTGCACTGGCTTACAGAACCCGCAGTGTTCTGTCATGCACTCCTTGCATGAAGCCTCAAAGAACCCCAAACCTGAAATCAAAGAACTCATAGATAGCAGAACCTATTTGTTCCTGCAAATGCACATCTACAACATATAAAGAACACACAAAGACATTCATAACCACATAAAGACACACAAAAACTCATGTAGGAAATATGCTCTTTATATTAATATGAAATGTCTCCTTTACAAGGTGTTCTTGAGCTCAGACTTTGACAGAGTCTCATCTCCTTCTCTCCTCTACTAACTCTCACAGAGCTCTCCTATCTCTCGACTCTAAAAACTCACTACTAGATACAAAGAAGATATTTTTACAAAGAGGGGCTCCTCGAGCTCTTCCCTCCAAGCTACCTACTCTATTCAATTACATTGAATTTACAATGAATGGTTTTCTAGTCCAGATCGGATCTAGATCCCAGCCTTACAACCATTTAAGGTGATCTTTATCTAAAGCCTGCTCAAAGGCACGACTTTGGCTCTACTAGACTTACATTCATTTAATACATTAAATCAAATTCAAAATTTGAAACGAGAGGGTTGCGCCTCTCTCCATCCCATTGAATGTGCGTTGAGTTGGTTGGCTAGCTGGCGCGTTGCTGGCTTGGAGTGATGCTCTTGCATCATACTCCTCTGCTGTGAAAAATTCATGAGCTCCTGTTCATGAGATTCCCAGCATCGTTGTTGAAATCCACCTGGATCCCAAACAGTTCTTTGGAGCTGTTCATCTGCTCCACTGCTCTGTTGCTGCTGCTGCTGCTACTACTGTTGTCTCCCTTCTGCTCAGCTTCCCTTTGCTGGCAGTTTTCTGTGCTGACTTCAACATCAGCCTTCTGATCTCCTCAATCTCCTCGTCCAGCTGCTCCAATGGCTGGCTCTCCTTTTGCAGTCTGCTCGGCTGCACTTCCCCCCTACAAATGGGTAGATCGACTAGATCTCGCATGCCATATTTTTCCTCTTCTGTGGCACTAGCTGGCCACTCTGCTGCAGACTCCTCTTCTGCAGTCTTCTCACTGAACTGGTGTTTAGCTTCTTCCTGTGGCAGTTTTGATGTTGCCATTTCTCTTGCAGGCATGTCTCTTACTTCCTCCAACTGCTCCTTGGGTTGGATTTCTCCTTCGCTTGTTGCTGCATGCCTCAGCATTACAGTCATCATGAGTTCAGCTTCCTGGCTGAAAATTCTGAGAGATTCCTCGGAATGCTCCTCTACCAACATCTGCTCATGGCAATCACTCGCTGGCTCTAGATTGTTCAACCAATCCTCTAGCATCTCCAACTCCATCTCCCATGGAGTGATCAACTTATCTCCATGCTCTTCTTCTGATGTTAGCTTCAGTGCTACAGTTGTCTCCTTTTCAGCTTCCTGGATGAAAATGTTGAGCCATTCCTTGGAATGCTCATATTCTTCTGCTTGGGCAGCCTCTGGTGTCTGCTCCATTTCTCCAACAGTCACGGCTGGCTGTCCTTCTGTTGTTGCTCCCTATGCAATGCATATGCTGGCCTCATCCAGGCTATATGGTAGGAATACTCGAATTCCCCCAATCATCAGAAGATTCCTCTGATCGTCCTTCTCTGTCAATTGTCCTTGTTGATATGAACTCAACTCTGAGCTCATCTACTCTCCCTTGCCCTTCTGAAAGTATGGGATTTCTCTGCTATCCTCCTGACAGTTTATGAGATCCTCAGATCTTATCTTATTGCCCACCTGGAAATTTGAATTTTCAGTCCTGCCCTCTTGGCAGTCTATGAGACCCCGCAGCGATCTCATCTCATTGCCCACCTGGCAATTGGAAATTTTTGTTCTGCCCTCTTGGTAGTCTCTGAGATATTCCAGTGATCTTAGTTCATCCTCATCACTGAGATTTCTCCTAGCTTCTGGCTCACATACCTGAACCATCTCCTCCTCATCATCCCTGAGGCTTTCAGCATGCCTCAGCCATCTCTTTAACAGTCCCTGCTATCTTCTGGCCACTAATTCCCTGACCGGCCATTTTAACTTCGTCTTCATGGGCCATTCATACACCCAATGTGATCTTGCATCCTGCTGCATCTACAGTGCAAGTTCCTCCATCCTCGCTCTAATCTCGGCGAGCTCTTTATCCATCTCAGCTTTGATTGGCTGCTGATGGGTCTTCTTTCCACCGCATCCATGGCCTTAAATAACCATCTTTCCTTCTACCTGCCCTCCTGGCAAGCTTGTTGTCACTCTTCAATTGAGATCACTTCCAACTTCTCCTATAGTCCCCCTGACTGCCTTTTCCTTGACTGTTGCGCACCTGCAACAATCACTACAGAGCTTCAACACTCTTTCTTCTTTTTCCTTTTCCTCTACCTGCAATATACAGACAGAATCAAGCTCTGATACCACTTGACGTGTATTAGAGTATTCATTTTCTCTCTCTTCCTCTGTCTGCAATATACAGACAGTATCAAGCTATGATACCACACTTGGTGCAGAACTCCAACCCTCGGATCAAGATCTGCTTAGGATCGTTCCAAAATTCTCCTCGAGCCAAAGCGGTTGCTTTAGTTTCATGCTGGAACCTTCAAAATTCGATCCACAGGTCCTTCGTGAAACTCCACCTACACAAGCATGCAATAGGCGCGAGCTCTCACCTGCACACGGCCTCCAGACACGACCACGACCTTTTTTCGAAAAAGGAAAATTTTAGATTTCGGGACTTCGCGAGTCTTGATATCGAGAGCCTCTGCCTCCTCGATTCCCCGATCTCTGAAATGTCAAAATCTCTCAATCGAAGTTAACCCTTGGCGAATCCTGGGTCCATGTCACCACCTTCCCCATGACCACACGTCGTTTCGGGACTTCGGGGTTTCCAATGCCGAACTGCCCAACTCCTTGTCCTCGGAATGGCTGAAATGTCGAATCCTGAAACTCAGAAATGTGTGACCATAGCCCACTACAAATGCATGTCGCATTTCGTGACTTCGAGGTTTCCAACACTCTATGCCCCGCTCCTTGTCTTTGGGATCGCTGAAAAGTCGAATCCCGAAATACCGAAATGTGTCCCTGTCCCATGACTCGCGCTATTCCTCAGAATGCTTTCGGGTTTTCGCATTTCGGGACTTCGCGATCCCGACTACAACAACTCCTTGCCCCTTCAACCTCCCAGTATCCGAAAAGCCGAAGTACTGAAGCCTGAAATGTTGGTCTTCCACTCCAAAGCTGGGATCAACGGCTGTGATCCTCCCCTGATCCGATGACTCAGATATTTTCGGGATTTCGTGGGTCAAGAGTTCTGAACTCTTACCCTTCACATTCTCGGTAGCTAAAATGTTGAAATCTCCTTTCAGGGATTTCCCCGAAACCTCTATCGCTCACCACGTGTCCTCCTATTGGATGGTCACGATCCTTTCGGGATTTCGTGGGTCAAGAGTCCCGACTCTTGCCCTTTGTATCTCCCTGTAGCCGAAATGCCGAAATAGGCCTTTCGCTCCCCTCTTCACATACGAGGTTTAAACCTTGTGCAGCTTCTCCTAGATCTGACGGCTATCGGTCCATGCGTCTAGATCTGACGGCTCCAGGTCTCTTCTGCTACGCTCTCTTCCTGATGTTTCCTGGACACGAATCCAACGGTCCAGATCTCTTCCAGTGCCTGAATCAACAACAATTGTAGCTCTCTCGTGAGCTTACGCTTCTTCTTCCCGAACCTTGGAAGACTTCAACGTTTCAAAGGTCTCAGCCTTTGCTTCTGCGAACCCTGTAACCTAGGGTCTCACCTGCGTTCTTAAAATGTTGTCTCTCCTGAGCTTGGTCCTCTCTGAAACCTCAAAGGGTTTCCCGACTTCTGCTCTCCTTGTAGAGTCTCTGCACACAAAGGTGCTATCTCTTCTGAGCTTTTTCTGTTGCTCTAACCTCAAAGGGTCTCTATCCCTTTCTCTCCTTGAAGGGATATAAGTGACCTCTAGAAACTTATGCTCAAGCACTCCTTGTTGAGCCTGCAGGGTGTTCAGTAACCCTGAGAAGGTCTCCCTGCTGCTTCTTCTTCTTCCTCAGAACTCTAAGAGTTCTTCTTGTGCACACTGGCACTTTCTCAATGCCCTCCTGGCAGAGTTCTCCAGATTCCTCAGTGACTTTGTCTTCTCATTGAACTCAAGAAAGAGTTCTCCTCAATGAAACTTGTGCACCTGCTCAATGCCCTCCTGGCAGAGCTCTACAGAACTCCTCAATGGTTCTGTGTTCCTTTTGAACTCATAGTAGAGTTCTCCTGTGCACTCTTTGCACCTACTCAATGCCCTCCTGGCAAAGCTCTCATATAATTCCTCAGCAATTATGTCTGTCCTATGCTCTCCTCTACACAACCTCACCTCCAAAGTGTTCAATAACCTTGAGGTTTCCTTCCTGAGTCTAAGACTTTAGCTGGTGCACCCTCCTGGCACATCCTTGTCCAAATTCCGCAGAATTCAGAAGTACATTCCTTGCATTGGCTTACAGAACCCGCAACGTTCTGTCATGCACTCCTTGCATGAAGCCTCAAATAACCCCAAACCCGAAATCAAAGAACTCACAGATAGCAGAACCTATATGTTCCTACAAATGCACATCTACAGCATATAAAGAACACACAAAGACATTCATAACCACATAAAGACACACAGAAACTCATGCAGGAAATCTGCTCTTTATATTAATATGAAATGTCTCCTTTAGAAGGTGTTCTTGAGCTCAGACTTTGACAGAGTCTCGGCTCCTTCTCTCCTCTACTCTAACTCTCACAGAGCTCTCCTATCTCTCGACTCTAAAAGCTCACTACTAGATACAAAGAAGATCTTTTTACAAAGAGGGGCTCCTCGAGCTCTTCCCTCCAAGCTACCTACTCTATTCAATTACATTGAATTTACAATGAATGGTTGTCTAGTCCGGATCGGATCTAGATCCCAGCCTTACAACCATTTAAGGCGGTCTTTATCTAAAGCCTACTCAAAGGCACGGCTTTGGCTCTACTAGCCTTACATTCATTTAATACATTAAATCAAATTCAAATTTTAAACGAGAGGGTTGTGCCTCTCTCCATCCCATTGAAGGCACACTGAGTTGGCTAGCTAGCTGGAGCGTTGCTGGCTTGGAGCGATTCTCCTACATCATGCTAGAGCATCTGTGAATGCCTCAAACAACAAGTCCAGTCATTGATTGATGATCCCTTGTCCATGCACCTGTTCATCCTTCCGTTGATGGATATTGAAGAGGAGCTCAAGATGCTCCTCTACCAGATGATAGGCAGAGTGTGAGCTTTCTTCTCCCTTGTCCATGCATGTGTCTTCCGCTGCGGTTGAATCCTTCCCTGCATCAGTCAATTTCCATCTTGGGGGGATTTCCTCCTCCACAATACAGCTTTCGTCCCCATAGTAAGGCTCACCTGGCCTGAGAACTGGGAGGGCGAGAAGGTTGGTAGCAGTGGGGAGGCGCACCTCTAAGGGTGGTGCTATCACATTCATCGAGCTCGAGCATGGATGCATAACTCTAGGTGGCGCCACCTTATTGATGGTAGTGAGGCTAGGGTGCAAAGGCGGGGGAGGCACGTCTTTCTTCATCGTGCTGACTTGATAATGCAGAGGCGACGGTGGAGGGTGCACCGAGGAGGATGGGGTATCCATTTTTGGAGTACGCAAGGTGGTCTGAGTCTGAAACGAGGAGGACGGGGTATCCATTTTCAGAGTGCACAAGGTCGTCTGAGTGCTCCTGGTGTGGCTATGGGAGTAGCTGAAATGAGAAATTAGAGCTCATTGAGAGGTGGTTAATATGGTGGCCTAAGTGAGGGCATTTGTTTTCCTAGTGCCTCGCCTGGGCTTCCCCTGCTCTCGGGGCATGGTGGTAGGAATAGGGGGGTGGAGGGGGTGAGAAGGGGCGGTGGGAGAACGGTGGTGGAAAAAGGAGGCCAGGAGGATGCACAGGGAGCAAGCTATGAAGCCAGGAAGATCATGAGGGCCAAGGAGCTCTGTGCAGTGAGCATAGCAGGTGAAAAACAAGAAGGAATGCATGTCAGGTCTACCTTTAACATTGTGAGGAGCCATAGATGCCTTTCCCATCGCCATTGAAGGCCAACAGGACTGTTGCAGGTGACTGGTACTGATAGCCTGGCTGGATCGCTCATCCAAGAGCTCCGCCAGGCACACTAAATTAACTCTATGCATGGTGTATGCCATGGGAAGTTAATATGTTGGGGGTGGCGGCCTGGGATAATAACTCCCCCCGCCATCTGTCCATTCCATCTATCCCCCTCCTTGTTCCAAGTGGCACCCCATCCGGGTCACGAATATTGCTTGTTACAACAACCAACAAACAATTTATTTATGTTGGACTTAATTTTGCCTAAGTATATAGGGGGTCAGTTTGGTGGACCTGGCCTATATAAACTTAGCCTTCAACCATAGTACAAGGCATGGAAATGTATGCAGTGTATGGTATGAATTCTGAGGTGGTATTTTTTAGCAGAAGTTGTACCTTTTCTCATTTTGTGTGCCAAGAACTGGGAGTGAGTTCTATTGCATCGTGTTTTGTGCCATGAGAGAAGTATAGAGTATTTATACTCATTTTTCTCACTTTTTTTAGAGGAATTTGATGGCGATGTCAGTTATGTGTAAACATGTTATGTATGAAAGTATTATTACCATTTTTCATGTATGAGATGCATAGTCTCGTTATGTGTGCTAAATGGGGTCTTTAAGAGCCTATTCAAAACATAGTCAAATTTATACTCATTTTTTTTTCTTCAGAATTTCGAGAGGAATTCAGTGGTAACATATGTTTCTAGGATTGTGAAACATAATTGAAGGGTGTCTTCAAATTTTTCTTTGTAAGTCATCATTGTATCAATCATTTTAGCATTAATAGAGTGGTCTCATTGTTTGGAAGCGGACCCAAAGAGATAGCCCAAGATGGGTGAACTTTGTTATCAAACTGTGTAATGAGATTTGTTAATTGTTGTCTCTATTTATATATGTTTTGGAACTCATTATTTCCATAAGTTGTTATCAATTGATGAATTTTTTGGATAAATAAGCGTTTTCACATGATATTTTACAAATAGCCAAGACGATCTTAATTTCCTGAATCTGGTCGAATGTTTAGTGTCTTCTTAAGAACTAATTGACATCTAAAGATTTTCGGATCAAGTTGGTATCAGAGCGGGTTGGTATCACTGGAAGACAACTTTCCTATGACTGGAAGGAAAGTTGGTATCAGAGCATTTTATACCAAGTAATATCAAAGCTCTGATCAAGTTGGTATCAGAGCTAGTTTCATATGTATTTGTGAGTGAATGCTTACAAGGTCCAAACTCAATCTTGGTGAAGGATCATTTGAAGAGTACATTCATGAGATTGGTTCGATGCATGCATTTTGAAAGTAGAAATGGATTCAACAAAAGACGAGGATTCCTTTGATCCAAATCCTTTTGGTAATGAAGAGGCATTCTTTTCCGCATTCATGACAATGAAGACCATGGTGGAAGAAATGTATGAGGATTAAAAGAAGGCCAAGGAAACTGGTGGTAAAGGAAAATGAAAGCCACATAACTTGGAGAAGAAGTCGAAGGGAAAAGAAGAAGAAAATCCTACATGTTCTTATTGCAAGAAGAAAATACATGATGAGGAAACATGTTGGAACTTGCATCCAGAGAGGCTACCAAAGAAGTTCAAGGACAAGGGTAAACAGAAGGCCAAAAACATAGTTCAGGATCTTGGATCAGATTCTAACGTTACAACTATGGGCATTAAAGGTATATTTTTTGTTGCTAGTTCTAGTTCACATACTTCTTCTTCAAAGGCTATTGTAATCCCTAATGGAAGGAAAACAAATGACCTATTTCATTTTTGAGTTATCTCAAAGAACAATAATATTGATGCACTTGTTGATAGTGGATCCCAAGTAAATCTTATTTCAGAGCAAGTTGTTAATAATTTGGAATTGGAAACTAGGAATCATACGAGACCATATCCTTTGGGTTGGATTTGTGATAATGCTAAGGTACAGGTAACTAAGAAATGTAAGTTACAGTTTGAGATCACATCTAGTTTCATTGATGAGGTAGAGTTAGATTTTGTCCCAATTGACATTTGCGGGATGGTTTTGGGAAGTCCATATTTGTATGAAAAGAATGTCATTTTCTATAAGGAACATAACAAGTATCATCTTTTCAAGTATGGGATTGAGTTCATTTTGAGAGCTTATCAGATGAAGACTAATTTGACTTTTGTCACTACAAGGCACATGAAAATGCTAGTTAATGCTAGAATCTAGGGTTCAGGTTTACAACCTATGGTTGAAAGTAAAACAAGTCCTTTGGTTGATGTTGTTCTTATTAAGAAGAGAAAATATGTTGATGGTTCATTCTCTTTCACATCTGTATATTCAGTTTTGTTGTTCAGTCTTTTACTTATCAGTGGAGTAGGCTTAGTAACTGCAACAATGAATGGTGAAGTTTGTGAATTTAAGGGAATGGTTAACTTGGTTAGCAATGTTGTTTCAGTCTTCATTATTGTTGTGATGATTTAGGTGCTCATTGTCCAAGCAAGATGGATGGATGATACTAGACAAGTGAGGCCACAGTATCCTCACTTCATTTTTTAATAATACAAATTTATGCTATAAACATCCCCAAGATGTTATGCCATGTTCATGCATGATGTATACCTTATACAGAAGCAAGTCAAACAGTACAGATGTTTGTGGAAAACATGTTTAGGTTTTTTCTTTCAAGGTAGGAGAGAGGAAATGAACAGGGAATTCATCCAGAGACTCCCACAGATACATCAACAGTACAGGAACAACTAAGCCAAGATGGGTGAGGCATAGATCAACATTTGACTTGGTTTTATGATTTCTGAGATGAACTATCTTCAAAAGAGGAGGAGATTCAAGTGAATGTTGAGTTCAGGATTCAGATCTGGATATTGGGGAGCAGAGAGTCAATGAGTAGAATTTTGTAATGAGGGAATCAGTGAGCTAGAAACCATAACTAGAGATATAGCTAGTAACCAGAGGCAATGGCCATGAGCCAGAGCTAGAGCCATAGCCAGGAACCAGAGCCAGTAGTCGTGAGCCAGAGCTAGAGTCAAAGTTATTTCCAGGAACCAAAGCCATGAGCTAGAGCTAGAGTCAGAGTTGTTGCTAAGACCCAGATTCAGAGCCATGTTCCAAAAAAGGAGACAGAAGTACATTGATCTAGATTGGTTTCCTTGAGCTTTTGGAAGTTCAAGAAGGAGATCAAATCCATATCCAGGATGAATATCCAAGGAAAAGATAAATTCCAATATGGGAATCAGTCAAATATATTTTCAGCAAGGTGGAAGAGTGAGAAAGTCTTATCATCACTAAGTTGTTGAATAATCCATACTTTTGGAGGACCAGAATTTCTTCAGTGGGAAGGTGTGATCCAAGAGGATCAAGAACGCTCAAAATTTGATTATCTCAAATGTTCTTGAAAATAACATCATTTCATAGATCTCAACGAGAGTTTTCCAACGACGCATGAATTACCTCAAATGGACGTCGTATGAGAAAGTTATGGCCTTCAGAAGTTTTGGAAAAAACAAGGAAAAATGATGACATGGCAGTTCATACAGGTGACGTCAGCATGCTAACGTGGCATCACAAGGGGCTCCCATGTATCACCCGGATTTGGAAAAATTGGCATCCAGTTGGACTAGTTGGAAACTACCACGTGTCATCCATATGGATGACGTGGTAGGTCGTGGGACAATGTGGAAGACAGGTGGAAGGTACAATCAACAGTGACGTGGTAGGGATACAGTTGGAAATAGTGGCCAATGATAGGTTTCCACATGGACCAAGTAGGTGGCACCACGTGACACCTTCGAGAAGCCCAAGTTGGGATATAGATAAAAAAATTGTTGGGCTCGATGGGGTTTGAATCCCCGACCCACCTGCATATATTCCAACGTTTTAACCATAAAGAACCTACCGATATGCCATGAATATTGCTTGTTACAACAACCAACAAACAATTTATTTAAGTTGGACTTAATTCCGCTCGGGTATATAAGGGGTCGGTTTGGCCAACCTAGCCTATATAAACTTGGCTTCCGACCATAGTATGAGGAAAGGAAATGCGTGCAGAGGTATGGCATGAATCCCAATGTGGGATTTTTTACTAGAAGTTGTACCTTTGTCTCGTTTTGCATGCCAAGAACTCAGAGTGAGTTCTATTGCATTGTTTTTCGTGCCATGAGAGAAGTATAATGTTTATGCTCATTTTTCTCAGTTTTTCGGGAGGAATCTGATGGTGATGTCAATTCTATGTAAAAGTGCTATGTATGAAATTATTATTACCATTTTTCATGTATGAGACCCATAGTTTAGTTATGCGTGCCAAAGGGGGTCTTTAAGAACCTTTTCAAAACATAGTTAAGTTTATACTCATTTTTCTTACAATTTCGAAAGGAAATTAGTGGTAACCTCTGTTTCTGGGATCGAGTAGCAGAATTGAAGGATGTCTTCAAATTTTCCATTGTAAGTGATCATTGTATCAAGCATTTGAGGATTAATAGAGTGGTCTCAATGTTTGGAAGCGAACTCAGAGACGTAGCCCAAGATGGGTGAACTCTATTATCAAACTATGTAATGAGCTTTGCTATTTGTTGTCTCTATTTCTCTCTATTTTGTCATTCATTATTTCTGCAATTTATTATTAGTTGATGAAGTTTATGGATAAATAAGTTTTTTCACATGATATTGTAAAAATAGTCAAGATGATCTTAATTTCCCGAATCTAGTCGGATGTTTAGTGTTTTCTTAAGAACTAATTGACATCTAAGGATTTTTGGATCAGACACCCTTGAGCCTAAATCATTATTCCATAGGAACTGAAACTGCATAACCTTCTCCAAATTTTTCATAGTTTAGTTCCTTTCATAACTCTCAAACTCATTCCACAAGTACTCAACAACATCCTGCCTCATAACATACTTGTATATAATAGCTTGCCTAGGTCTTTTAAAGTTAGTCTCATCCCTAACCCTAGGGAATATGCTTGGCCTAACTTTGTGTTAGCTTGCTCCCTTACATCCCACACCTTTGGGAGTAGAGTTCCACTTGTCCCATGGACAATAATTCACTTTGGTGGTTTTTATCTTTTTCACTCACCCATGTAATAATGATGTAATCTTTGTAACTGGATTCTCTAATCAGTTTGTTTCTAGTTAATAAAATAAATTAAAAATAAAATTTACAAAAAATATTCATCGCTAATTTTTATGATGATATAATTCCATGTGAGTCTTTTCCAATACTTTCACAACATAAGCTAGCAAGAAATTAAATGTTTAAATGCTTGAAGAATGAGGGGCATTACACATAGCTTCAATCCAATTAGTTGTAAGTCTTACACCATTATCTAATGCTAGAAGAAACACACCCATAATGAGGTATGAAAGACCTACAATAAGTCATAAAACAATGTCATTGTAGGTCTTGTACGTGCTAGGAATACATCCACAATTTGGGAGTGTCAACATGGTTGAACACGTCCTTTACTTGAGGCATATGGTTTATAGAATAAAAAATAGAATATTTACAACTTGGGATGACAGAGTGAGATGGTCTCACAATTGTTGCTAAAATATTGAACCCATGTGTCCTTCATTTTGTGAATGGCTTCCATATGTGCTACATTTATGCATAGTGCATTTTTATCATGCAATATTCCCACCTAGTTGCACTGATTAAAATCAACCAACAATAAATCTTGATATAAACATCCCACACATGTACATGTTTGAATGGTTTTTAGTGATTGTTGAAATGCATTGGACAACTCCATGTTCATACACATGTGGCATACAAATAGGCATTGAGTTCATTCCTTTTAAATATATACAAATTCACGCTGGAAGAATGTTAAATAGATTCTTGTATCCATATGGCTTGTAAGTGTTTTCTCTAGAAATAAAAATTGTAAATTATAATTATTAACGCCCTAATTTGGGGCTTTAGAAAAATATACAATGATCAAAATGTAATACAATGACACTAACAACAATACATTTTAGAAAAATATACACTGATCGAAATGTAATGCAATGACACGTACACCAATATATTGAGTATGAAATGGGGCGATAGGTGCTGGTGGAAGTCTTCATGATCCCAGAGGAACTAACATAGCCTACTATGCTTTGGGATTAGGAATGGCTTCCAACAATGTTGTAGAAGCCTATTCCCTATACGAAGGATTGTTTAAAGCCAAAGAGAGAAAGATTTTCATACTAATAATATTTGGAGACTCTATGATGTTAGTCCAAGAAATCCATAAGAGGAGCTCGTCACATAACAATGTGTTAATGGCATTATCTCTCTCATTTTGTCTTTGGCTGATAGCTTTCATGAAATCATGATCTATCACATTAAAAGGGAACTCAATCCCTTAGTGGACCATTGGGAAAGAGTTGGTTCAAGGTTGAATTGTGAACAAATAAATTTAAATGGGGTTAGGGGGGTCATTTCCCTCCCTTGTCATGCCCTCCCTTGTCATGCCCTCCCTCCAATGTGTGGATAGATGGCTATGGAATGCCCCATCGGTCCCTATGCTCTCCCTCCCATACACTTGTGCATTTATTTCTCCTGTGTGAGAATTCATTTGGGCTTGAGTCTCCTCGATTTTTTATGTTGCTTGCCAACTCTGGTCATGGATTGTTCTTTGTTGATTTTCTATAGGGTCTCCATCCCTAGACGTGTTTTTGTTGCTTTAGTCGGTAGACGGGTGCAAGTGGGTGTGTTTGATGTTAAGGGTGTTGGTGGATGATTCTTTTGTTTCATGTGCATAGGAAAATGGTCATTTCTTTGTTGACCTTATGCATTTGGGTTCTTAGGTTCTTATATGTTTTTTATTCCTCGGATTTTGATTTTGATAGAGATGGTTTCCATCCCCGCGTTCTTTCTCTTTGCAATTATGCCAATTCTGTAACGATTGTTTGTGAATTTGGGTCTAGAATCTATGGGGGTCAGAGGTTTTTCTAGGTGCAGTGGTTACCAATGGAACCCTCTTGGAGTGATTTCAAGAAGATAGTCAGACGTCTCGAAGAAATATCTCAGGCCAACTGTTCAATGCTTCACCAACTTTAAGGAAAAATGTGGGATTTCGAAATTGCTTTGGCCTACTTGACAAAACAAATGGATGTGATGGAATTTGAATTTCAGCAGTTCAAGGCATAGGTTCTCCCTCAACATTCGACTTTTGCATCTATAAATCACATAATTTTATTCCCTCAAGATGGCAATACTGTTAATGGAAATGAAGCTCACGTCACGACACCTATGGATACCTAAGATGGACCTCTGCAGTAGGTAAGGACCTCAGAATTTCAGGATTCTGCCTCTTCTTACCAATATATGTTTTTTAAAGTTTCATGGTTACTAGGCTAGTATATAAAGGTTGTAATCAACTTAGAAAATCAAGGAGTTAGGTTGGAGAGAGTCTCAAATTTTGATGTAATAGCTATAAAAATATGTATAGGTTGCGAACCATTTTCGAAAAATTTGTATAGCTGTTGTTTGCCTTGACGCAACCTTATTTTAATATAATTTCAACTTAGTTTCTATAAAAGAAAAAACAATTTTGAAAATGATAAGTATAAATGAATTTGGATAATATAGAAGAACAATAATGCATTGATTAAAAATATAAATTCATTAGTTTTCAAATGGTTTAATGACTATATAACATTCAAAGTGATTAATATCATTATTTTGATACTAGAGGACAAGAGCAAGTAGTTTATAAGCTCCCTCCTAGTCTAGGGCTAGGGCAACTAGAGAAGGTTATAAGAAAGAATCCCTGGATCCTTGACATAGATTCAATAGTCTTCGACCACTTTCGCAAGTATGAACCTTGAGTTATCACCAAAGGTTATATCTCTTGGTAAGCCTAGAACTTAGATATGACTCAGAAAACCATTAAAACTTAGCAGGACACTTGGTTACCTATGAGTCATGGAAGTCAAATAACATGGTTAGTCCGTCCAAACCAATCTACTAGTTTTTCTCTACTAATGAAATACAAGTGATTACAATTGTTTGCAGAGTAAAGATTTATGAAAGAAGTCAAGATTAGAGTAAACCCAATCCCTATGCATAGAGTGTTTCATATCCACTAGTCTTAGCATTCCTTTGTTATGTTCCAAATACATATCTACATATCCAAAATGAGTGGATCTAGATCTATATGTTGTTGAGAAACCATAATTAATTGGTTAAACTATAAT
>JASDQU010738894.1:376344-411725 GCA_032191745.1 Picea mariana
CAATGTAAATCATCCATATATTAATTAATCAACAATGCAACAGTTTACAACATTCAACAATGAACTAAAATAAGAAACCCATTTTATTATATAATAATACTTTTAGATACTTGTTGCCCATTTGAGGATCCTTATCATAGATGGATCCATACCATGAAAATAAGAAGAGATTATTTAGGGAATGGATTTTCGGATTGAGTGAAATATCCCATCCTTATACAAAGTGGGACAATGTAAAGGTCCACAATAATCAAAATGCAACCAATATGTAATTGTTACACTTATTGGTAACATGTCCTCATGCAATTGGGACAATATGTCAAGTACATTAAAAAAAATCCTTGATTTTCACAAAAAAATATTTCAAAACATGCAACTTGCAGTAACATTCAATTATATTGATTGTCATTCATTACTTGAATTGTTGTCACCACTCGAGCTGCGTGCATGCCTCATTTCTTCATCACTTGTAGGACATATATTGTACTTTGGTTATTTAACCTAATTGTTTCTTGATCATCTTGGTTTTTATGTTCCACCTCTTCGTATTACATCTACAAACATAGAAATAATCTGTAATATATATATAGTAGAATAAACATGATTGCATAAATTAAAAAAATGTATCATAGCAGCGAGTGTTTCATAAAAAAAATGAACATTCTTTTGAAGCCATGATACATGTCATCTCTCAAAATATCTTATGTTAGCTGCACTCCATACTTTGTTTCCTGCATGTTTAATACATCATGATAAAGCACAATGAATATAATTAATATAAAGGTTTCTTTTTGTTCCATTAATTATAAAACAATGGAAGTTAAACAACATAGCTACTTACAAATTGTGTAATTAAACATTGATACTTCAATATATACTCACAACCCATACTTAACCCAATGTCTCTCAATTTTTTGGTTGGCTCTTCTTTGCATGTTAGCGCCTATTAAAAGACATCCATGGACGAGTGTAAATCGAATATTTAAATATAAAGATCACAACAAACATGATTTTTTAAGTAAGGCCAAAAACATAAGTACTCACAAACGTTGCAATCAACCCTTTTATTCTTCGTCGTCCTATCTTATCTGTTGAATGGATTCCATTTTTTTTTCTTTTCTGCAACAAAACAATTGAAAATTAATATTTCAACTGATAATTAAATTCCATGTACATGTCCCCGAGGTGTAGGACAGTCAGTGACAAAGTGTTCTGTTAAGGAACTCTGTGATGGGAAGTCACCGGTTCGAAGCCTTTGAGGACACCAAAAATCCATCCATGTTAAGGGTTGGTGTTGCTCAGGCTAGGTGCGATCCCTGGGTGATTTTGATGGCTTAATTTCCTCTGAGTCGCGGTTTCTCAAGCCACATGCTAGTCCCATATGTCATGGACAAACTAGCAAACAAAAAAGAAATTCCATGTGCATAAAATAATAAATGAACAATTACATACCTCTTATGGACGATGTTGTTGGGATGGCTTCTCACGCAATGAAATTATGTTCATTTATTTTACCATCTCCTTGTACACTTTTTTGGACATCCCTACTGACATGCATTGGTTTCCCCCTTGTTTTTCCCTTGGAATTTGCATAATCTTCTTGGAAAAAAAAAGCACAATATTTTTTTTAAATCGACATGAAAGTAAATATAACAAAAAAAATTAAGTTGGTAATTTTTGGAACATATTATAGAAAAACATGTTTAATAATAATACTTTTTAAATGATTCTTGTTTTTTTTATTGTATGTTTTTGCTATTGCCAGTCTCACGAGTCTCATTGACCATTACTCCAGAAACACTTCTTGTAGTTTATATATAACCTGATTCTTGAAGTCACTGGGTTGATTTTTGTATTGTAAGTGGAAAGTATGTCTATACATTCTTTCCATTGTATCCCTCAAAGTTTTGTAAAATAATTTGCCCGTCATTAGATTCTAGCACCACTCCAAATGAACTAAGAACCAAGTCATCATCATTTACATATTTTATAATTTGTATCTTCTTAGGACAAAATTTCGTTCCCTTGCTATCGGTCCCTGCACAACATTAAAAAAATGTGAAATCAAGTGTTTAAAACATGTTAGCGATTAATGTTAAGAAATTCAATTTTAGTAAAAAGTCAAAGAAAAACTTCACGTTGATTACCTCTTGATCCACCTGATTTCTCTCTTTGAAACATTTCCATAAATCTTTTACACTTTTTTTTAACTTAGATTGAAAACAATCTTATCGAGTTTCTTCAAGTTTTTTATTTGCATGACACACCTTAACCAATACACATCATTAATTTAAACCTACAGATAATTCAAATACATTATTTTTTTAACAAAACTTAAAGAACTTGTCGTGTTATCTTGTTGGGATGAGCTACCATCACATTGGCTATAATAAGTTGTTTTCCTTGAACTTCTATCGACCATCCTACAAAAAAAAAGCCAGGAATCATCATATATAAAAATTATGAAATATTTTTTACTAAAAAAACATTTTGGTGCATATGATAAAATAGTACACACCAGTGCATTAAACATATGTATACTCACCAGAATATGATTACCATGCTCTTAAGAAATCGAAAACATTGTGTTTACAAATTGTTATATTCATGTGATGCTCTATAAATTAATAGAAACAACGATGCCTCATTACTATTTAGTGTGCACCGTCAAACCCGTGAACAAATTTAAAACACGATGCTTTTGATATATTTTTTTTGTAAGCACACATGTCAAATTATATTATTCTATCAATGTAAAATATCTACAAAAAAGTTTTATTTCTAGCCCGCCACTTGGGAAACCAAATCAACGACAAAGAAATATTCCTTCTATCCATATAGTTTGCAGTAGATTCTTAAGTAAAGTCTATCTAGCTAGAAATACATTATAGAAAAACAGTTGGAGCTTGGGTAGCTTTGTCACAATATCTACTTGGAATTATCATTCAAAAATTCAAAATTTGGTACCTTTTGATTACTGAGTGAGAGGAATAATGGCTGTGTCATGAGGTGGCTTAGGAGTTGACTGCATTGTGCTCTTCAGGGCAGAAAATGTCATGACAATGCTGAAGGATGGAAGGCTCGATAAAGCCTCCCTAAGAAGCAGGTGTAAGCCATCAAGCATAGATGATTTTAGGGGATAAATTTCACCGATGGGATAATTTTCCATGGTTTTTCCCAAAAAAAGATTCACCAATTTCCATTTTTTCTAAAAATGATTCACCTAAATTCTATAGAACAAAATTATTTTACCTTAAATGTCACCAAAAGTTTATAGAAACTATATTAAATCCTTATAAATTTGAATATTTTTATAAAACTATCCCCAAACATTTTACATTTTTCATATTAAGGACTAGTATGATTAGCCCATGTTTCTACATTTTAATATAATTTTTCATCCTTAAAATTATCCCTTCCATCAAGTTGCAATTGAATTGTATTTTGGTCATCTTCCCTTGTTTGCATCATTTGGCCCAACAAAGTCTTGTTATCCAATATAAAACAACCATCTTTTGGTATTTCATCTCCTTGGTTCTTATGCTATTAGTTGAACACCCATATGGTGGTGGCTTCTTCCACCTCTTGTTCTGTGGTCAGAGTGTGCTCTAGTCGAAATTCAATTTCAACCTCATGTAGATGAGCCCAAAATCGCAGTGGGGTGGCAACTCAGAAGCTAGTCGTTGTCGCGTATGCATCTCTTTCAACTCAAGTTGTGGGCGAGTCACCTCCCACATGGAAGTTAAACATCTCTGTTGGAGTTATAGCTCCCCTTATATAACCCCATGAGTAACCACATTGAGCTACCAATATCATGTCCTAGATTCACATCCATATTTCTAGGACAATATTTCACGTGCAGGAACTGAATATTCTCCACTGGTGAAAATTTCGGGCTCGGTGGTCTCTTGCTCTCCTTGTTCCTAAAATCTCGTTTCTGCCATTTCCCTCTGTAAATACTCCCTTATCACATAGCTTCATTATCTCATTGATTTTCTTGGGCTTCCTCATGTTGTCGGCGTTAAGCGCGTTGGGAGGGCTGGATTTTGAGGCAAATGTATCGAGGCACAAATGCATTAAGTTCCTCATTATGCGGTGTGAGATGGATGTTTTCTATACCATGCAGGAGGATTCTTGGAGTGTATGTCCCCACCTGCTCATCCATCAACCTGTCTTCAATATCTGATCCTAATGGGACTCGTGTCCCCAACACCCCATCTAGGGGCCAACAATATTTTGCTGCAAGGTTAGAGAAGGTCACCATTAGCCTATCTTTCTTAGTGGGGTCCCCTGGAATATCCCATTTGTCCCAATGGCTTTGGATGCCCTAATTTTATAGCCAGTCTGCTACTTTGTTGTCCAACTGTCTCACATGAACTGGGATTAGTGTTGGCATGTGGCTAATGATCCTTGATATACATTCTAAGGAGGACTCTAGGTGCCAACGGGTGGACATCTTGGAGAGCGGGGAGCCCTGTTGGATATGTACCATATGGATGATGAGTTGAGAGTTTCCCTTTGCCACCATTTTGGTGAAGTGCTCTGATCAAGTAATCTCTAAACCTTCCTCCAAGGTGAGTGGCTCTACAACATTATTGATTTTGATTCCCAACTTCCCTGCACAGGTTCTAAGAGTGCGACCATTTTCGTTCTTGAAAACCCATTTGTAGTCTACGATACCTAGGTTACCTTTATATGCTCCATCGAAGTTTAGTTTGATGAAGCCCGGAGGAGAGGGATATCATCTAGAAGGTTCCCTGAGAGGACTGGAATCCAGAGTCGAAAGGAGGGGAACGTGACTAGGATCCAGACTCAAAGCAAGTAGGATTTTGTGTTCATGTTGATTGGTCCTCTAATATTGATCTTTCCAGGGTTGGGTGAAAATAGTTTCATGAATGGCCTTGGATATGTTTCTCCTAATTTCATTTGGAGGAATGCGATCCTCTTTAAATATTTGTTGGTTTCTCTCCTTCCAGGTTTCCCACAACATGAATCTCGGGAGGAGCTTCGAGGCCTGATTGACGATGGGGTTCTGGGTGATGGATTGAGTCTAGTTTTCAATTGTTTTGTGTATGCTCTACCTTTTGCACCCCAATCTACGAAAGAGTAGTTCACTTGTTTCCCAAAGCTTCGAGGAGAAGGAGTATTAGTTGAATAAATTTTCAATGGACTTGGCTTGGTTGTGGTAGAGAGGACATATTGAGGGTCACAAGAATCCTTTCTTGAGGAGGTTATCCCAAGTTAACGTTTTTTTTTTTTATGAATTAGTAACGAGAGAAAGGTGGATACTTTCGTCCATAGATTTTGCCTCTATATGCATTCCATGATTCTTATCTTGGGATTATTTTGGTGTCTCGTGGCTATATAATAGGATACTTTGATCATGAAGGTACCTTTTGTGGAGTTTCCCCATCAGATTCTGTCATTTTGGTTGTAGATCTTGATTTTCCTGGTGTCTAGTTCCTCCTAGAAGTTATCCAAGGTGCCTTGTTCTTGCGATCCATTCCTCTTCTTTGGGTAGCCAAAAATGCCATTCATTGTGTTCCTCATGTGGGAGCCAATAATGTGCTACTAATGATATGTTTTGACTGGTTATGGAAGTTTTTATGTTGCGTAGATGCTCTGAATATATCCATTTGGGTTGTTTCTACCAAGCATATTCCCATAAGAGGGATTCCCAGCCATTAAGGATCTCCCCAAAACAATTTTGTTGTACTTATTGATGGGGAGGGAATTCCCTACAATAGTAAGGGGTACTCTCTGATACATAATCTTGATTAGACTATGGACTATTTGGTGTAGGAGACCCAACAAATTTTGGCCTGACTACCATTACTGGTTATGAGGGTGAATAGTTGGATGGTTATGCAAATGAAGATGTAAATGAAGTGATCCAGATTTAGGAGTGGAACAAACTAATTAACAAACTGAATACAATAAACGTGGAGATATGAAGAAAAAAAAAAAATCCAGTGAACAATATCTTCTATTGAATAAATGAAATAGGTTGAAATTGTAAAACTGCAGAACTGAAACACTTGCTCAAATGGTGATAGCTATCTCTAAGAAGAGACGTGGCTTCTATGCACATCCCTATGAGAATAAAATGATTACAATGAAGCTCCAAATGACTTTTGATATTACTCATGAATTCCAAAACCCTATACGTCCAAAAACTTAACCCTAGAAGGTGAAACATCAAAAGTCATGTGGGCCCTTATGGGTAAGTTGGTACCTCAACTTCCAGGGGTTGTAAATTTTTCATACGACCTCTGTTTTAGATGCATGAAATCCCATTGTAAATGTCCTTCAGATAAATACACATTCTTCCATCACACTCTGACTCTGTCTACAATTTGACTATGGCGAGAAAAAAAAAACATTGTTTAGGGCTCCAAAATGGCCTTGGAAGTACAACAAGATGTGTTGACATTGAAACATACAAAATAAGCCAATTGGATTAGGTGAGAGGCCACCAGTATCCACCTAGAAGATGTTTAGGGATTCAAACAACCCCAGAAGTGTAGAACCCATAACTACAACGAACTATAGAAGAACGTCCTGAACTGAAAAATAGACAAGAGGAGCTAGTTGGAATAGGTGGGTGGTCACCGATATCCACTTGGATCAATTCTCCCCCCTTAGGAAGAAATGGTCTCCATTGTATTTAGTTCCCCCATTAGGTGGTGAAACTTCTATTGGATTTGGTTCTGGGTGAGCCACTTGCCTTGGTGAAGGAGTTTCCCTACCTTGACAACCTTATAAAGTTGGTTCCTCTGTTGACGAGTGCCCTTGACCTGTGTGTCCACTATCTAATCAATTGATGCTTGTTCCATGTAGTCAGGGTTGAGCTACGTTGGTGTCAGGTGTTCTATGATCTCTGAGGTGTCCAATAATGGTGGAAAATATGGACGAAGGAGGCCCACACTGAACATTGGGTGCAGGCAAAGGAAGGGTGGAGTGTTGAGCTCAAAATCATTTCTACCCACAACCTTGGTGATAGTGTAAGGGCCATAGTGAAGTGGGCGAAGCTTCCAATGGGGCCTTGTGAGATGCTTCTTCTACAAATGTAACCAAAATTTGTCTCCAACCTAAAACTAGTGCGGTACCCTGTGTTGATCATGGTTCTTCTTGTACTTAGCATTGGATTTATGCAAAATCTCCTGGACCTATTAGAATATGTGTTGAATCCACTCAATGAATCTGGTGGCTTTGTCGGTCTCAGACCAAACATGGGAAGAGTCTGTCTATGTGGTGGAAAGAGGTAGTGCAACATCAATGGGACCCAAGGGTTGGAATCCTTGCCCCACCTGAAATGGGCTATGGTCGATGGAGCTATGGAGAGCCCTGTTGTAACTGTGTTGAACATAGGGGAGAATCTCATCCCATGTACGTGGATTCTTAGAGTTGTACATGCGTGGGATGTGAAAAATCAGTCGATTGGCGACCTCTATTTGGTCTTCGGTTTGAGGGTGGAAAGAAGTGGATTTAGTGAGCTTGGTGTCCAACAGTGACCAGAGAATCAACCAAAATGTGACGAGGAACCTGTTGTCTCGGTTGGAGATGATGGTATGTGGTATCCCAAAATGGACCCACACTCGTTCGAAGAAGATCTTGGCAGTGTATTCCACTGTGATATTCTTCTTCCAGGCTATGAGGATGGCCATCTTTGAAAACCAATCAATGACCACAAATACACAGTCATTTCCTTGCTTGGTGGACATAAGGCTAGACATGTAATCCATTCAGATGGATTCCCAAGGATTCATGGGAGTAGGAAGAGGGGTGTATAAGCCTTGCTTTTTGATGGCTGGCTTGGAAATGGCACAGGTAGTGGAAGATCCGATATACTTGCTGACGTCTTGTTGAAGTTTTGGCCAATAAAAATGTTTGTGAAGAATGACCACAGTTTTCTCCACGCCAAAATGTCCTGTCATCCGAATGTAGTGGGCTTCCAAAATCAACTTTGCATGCTCACTTGTAGGAACAAAAAGATGGCCTAGATGGCATAATAGTCTGTCTTGAATGTGAAAATCGGTGAAAATCACGCCTGTACCTAAGAGCTGATAGGTGGTGGCGAAGTCCAGATCTTGCTGATTAATTTAGGGCCACTCATATGCCTCATGTCCATGGGAATGGAGCATAGTGGTCATGGAATCCATGGGAGGTCGACTAAGGCAGTCAGCGACACGATTTGAGATCCTTGTCTTATACTTGATATTGATATGGAAGTGTTGCAGGTAGGTGGACAACTTCTGATGGCGGTCGTTCTGCAATTTCCCTTGTGTCTGTATGAACTGCAGAGGCTTGTGATCAGTGTGGATTATCATCTCCTTTCCCAGAATGTAATATTTCCATCGACGACAGGCTTGTACGATGGAATACATTTCCTTGTCATAAGTGGGGTTTTTCTAGACAGTATCTAAGAGTGTTTGACTATGGTATGACACCAGATGACCGTGCTGAGTGAGAACTGAACCTACAACATATCCGGATGCATCAGTCTCAATATAGAATAGTTGTTGCAGATCATGCAAGGAGAGTAATGGCGCTGAGCACAAGTGATGCTTCAGATCATCGAATGCTCATTTTTGTTCCTTCTCACACACGAACTTAGCCATGCCACCACCCTTAGTCACTTGGCTAAGGGCCCAGGCAATATGGGAACATCCCAACATGAACTGTTGATAGAAGTTGGCTAGTCCCAAGAAGATCCGAAGCTCGATTAGTGTGGTTGGGGCTGGCCAGTTATAGATGACTTGTATATTAGCTAGATCAACATGTACCCCATGCTCATCAATAATGTAGCCCAAGTATTGGACCCTGTTCATGCCAAAAGATCATTTTTCCAAGTTGGCATATAGCTTATTCTGCCGCAGAGTGCTCAAAACCTGCTGAATATGCCACATGTGCTCCTCCCAAGTTCTGTTGAAGATGAGGATGTCATCCAAATATACTACCACAAAAGAGCTGGTGAAGGGTCTCAATACATCATCCATCAACCTCATGAATGTGGCTGGTGCATTTGTTAAGCCAAAGGGCATGACCAACCATTAGAAGAAACATTCTTTAGATTTAAAGGTTGTCTTCCATACATTAGCTGGTTCGATGGGAACCTAGTGGTAGCCAGACTTTAGGTCAATCTTGCTGAAGAAATTTCCCCCCTTGAGTTAGTCAAGAAGGTCATCAATCATAGGAATTGGGTACCAGTTCGTGACTATGATTCTGTTTAGGGCTCTATAATCAATGTAGAGTCAGCAAGTCCCATATTTCTTCTACACCAATACATCGGGCTTCCGCAAGGGGAGGAGTTGGGTCTCATGTGCCCCTTTTGAAGAAGATCTTAGATTTGACATTTGATTTCGTCATTTTCCATTAGCAATCGATGATAGATTGGTCCATTAGGTAGAGGTGCACCAGGGGTCAGATCAATTGGATGCTTGACTTGGTAGTGCATTAGTAAGTACAAGATGTCTCTGTATTCTTCCACGATCTCGTCCACTTGCTTCTGCTGCAAAGAGAGGCTCTGTGTAGAGACCACAGATGTGGAAATGATCTTAGTCTCACTGTGAGCATGGATCAAAAAGAAGACGAACTTCCCAGTCTTTGAAATGAACTTACTGCATTGCTTAGCAGATATTAAAGAAATAACAGTAGGCGGTGCTACCTCTGGTATCCTATACAATTGTCTACCCAAAGTAATAATAACATTGCAGGGTCTAGACTCATACACAACATGACGCTTCCACAAATATGGTTGTCCTAAAAGAACATCACAAACTTCAAGGGGAGAAATATCACACAATACCTCATCTTTGAAAGGCTTGATGTCATAGGGAAGATGACACTGTTGGATGACACAGAGATCCCATCCTTGGAGAAGCCAGTCGATGGTGTAGGGCTGTGAGTGCGGTGTCGTTGGCAGGTCCAGTCGCTTGACGACCTCAGCTGAAATCAAGATCTTCTGACTGTCGCTATTGACAATTAAATTAAGAGGAGCCCCCTTTAACCACATCTTTGAGTGAAAGAGGCATTCCCACTACAACAAATCCCTGTGATTTGCTCCCTTTTTTGCTTCCAAAGATGGTTTTAGTGTATTTTTCTTCAATTTTTTAAACAAGTCGGTGCTATTTATCAGGATGGATCTATTCATGGTTTTTTGAGCCGAACAAAAAATTTAAGTGCTAATAGCACCATAAATTTCTCCCCATTTAGCACTGAAAATTGCACCCCAGATAGCGCCAGAAATAACACCTCATTTAGTGGTAGCAATTGTGCCTCATTTATTGCCTGATTAAGCACCCTAGTTAGCGCCACAAATTACACCAAAAGTAGCGCCAAATGTATCCAAATTAACCTATATAGTTAACTAGTTGAGGTGTTTGGGGTCAAGTGGATAGGGGCTTTGAGGATTTAGGAATTTGGGGTACAAGGATTAAGGGTTAATATATTAAGGGTTAGGGTTTAAGTTATTAAGGGTCAAGAGCTAAGGGATTTGGCACTTACTGGTTAGGTAGTTTAATGGTTAATGGATTAGGGATTATGGGCTAGGGTATTAATGTTTAAGTGCTTAGTGCATATGGGTTTATGGATTAAGGGATTAGGGATTAGTGAGAAGTGTTTAAGGGTCGATGGATTAGGGGTTAGGGTATTTATGGATTTTGTGTTAAGGGATTATTGATTAACTAAGGTTGATGGATTAAGGGTACTTAATTAGGAATTAGGGCTTAACTAAGATTTAAGGGTCAATGGATCAGGGGTTAGGGGAGTTAGTGCTTTGTCGAAACTCTCTTTAAATTTCATGGAACCTCTTCCAACACATCATTCACCAATGTCATCCACTGATGTCACACGGTGAGCAATGAATGGGGCCAACGTTGAAATTTCTTCAAAATGTTACTGGATGCATAGAAATTTTACATGGTTAGAATAGACACAATATCCTTAACGATATGTGAGTGTTTCAAGACTCATGGATACCTGATGTCCCCACATAATATTTGAGATCGTCCACGTTTGCATCAACGTTCATCATGTAGTCTCATTATCATCATTTTTCATTCACATCTATGAAATGCTTGTCGAAAATCTCTTAAAATGTCATGGATTAACCTATTCCAAATACATCACCAATGTCATCCATCAATTTCACAGGGTGAGCAGTGAATGGGGTTTAGCGTTGGATGTGCCTAAATAGTTAATTAGTTGAGGTGTTGGGGGTTAAGTGGATAGGGGCTTTGAGGATTATGGGATTTATGGATTTGGGGTACATGGATTAAGGGTTAAGAGAATTAGGGATTAGGGTTTAAGGGATTAAGAGTCAAGAGATAAGGGATTTGATGCTTCTGGGTTAGGTAGTTTAATGGTTAATGGCTTAGGGATTATGGGCTAGGGGATTAATGTTTAAGTGCTTAGAGAATAAGGGTTTATGGATTAAGGGGATTAGGGATTAGTGTTTAAGTGTTTAAGGGTTGATGGCTTGGGGGTTACGGGATTTAGGGCTTTTGTGGTAAGGGATTAGTGATTAAATAAGGTTGAGGGATTAAGGGTTTATGGATTAGGGATTAACTAGGATTTGAGGGTCAATGGCTTAGGGGTCATTAAAATCATTCTATGCAACAATGTCATCTAGAAGTCTTGGTCATTAACATCATTCTCTGCAACAATGTCATCTAGTGTATCATTATCAATGTTCATGTGATCTTTCAAGTAGTTAATATTATCATCATCCTGATCTTGACCTGCATCATCTTCATCGTCATTGAAATTTGACTGTAGATCAGTCATATGGTTACCAGATGTATTGGATCATCATCTTGTATACCATCCATATTTTTGTCTTCCATAACATCATCTAACTCTAGATTGTTGTCTTCTTGTGCCTGAACATAACCATCTTCAACATCATCATGGATGTTAATTTATTCAATGTTATCTAATCCATCTCTCTCATTTTGTTCGCCATCATTGTTTTTCTGAGTATCCACTAATGCATCATCAAATACATGCCTTAATCTTGGATCATAATGTATGACAAATAACCATTTCAGGTCCAGAATATCATCATAGAAAAATGCATGCACATGAACGAGTACAATATACATATATTAGAAATATGTTATAACAATTTTATTGATTCATAAACACATGTATATATTCACAATAAACAATATATTAATACATTATTGATCACTACCGTTTATTGGAATTTGAGTTAAAGAAATACCTACTCACAATGAATTGGTAGAACATAAGGCTCCTTATCCTCCAGTAGGAACCTTGAGGAATTTATAGAAAACAATCCACTATGGGTATCATGTCTTCATGTCCTCTCAAATGCTTCTTACCATCTACACTTAAAAATTCAACATTTAAAAGAGCGATAATGCAACTCAATAATTTCTTGTATTTTCCCAACATATTGTAGATTTCGTTCAATAATATTCTTATCTTTTGAGCTTGATTGACTGGATTTATTGAAGTCAACCATGATGCCACAATTGAAGTATGTTAGTTTGATATCTGAGTTTATACCTTTAACATGATTGACCCAGGTTCATTCTACCGGGGTTCCAACAAATCCTCTAAAACTACCGACCCTCTTGGTAAACCAGAAGGCAACGTAGTGCACAGAGTACACTGCGCAGTCTCACTCGAGATAGTCTTAATGGGTGACTGCAATACTCAGGTGTTTGTAGTCTAGGATTGAGTGGAGATCTATGAAGTATGCTCTGAGAGTTCTATTTAACTTATTAAATAAATATATTGTCATTCCCACTTATGCATGTAATGTAATAAGCGCATTCATTCATCATGCTAACATCTACTCATAAACAGTAAAAGAAACACAAGAATTCAATTGCATAACATAGGTTTTACTGTGGTTCACCCCCATGGGATATGTCCACAAAGATCTGGCTCTTCCGCTCTTTTATTATGGAAGTTCCAAAACTACAACATCATTTTCTTTACAACTCATCCTCATTCGGGTCAAGATCTATTATGGGGAAGACTAGATCACACCAGGCTCCTTAGCCTATGATCTAACCCTCGAGATATACCCTTCTGGTATTCCTCAATTGAACAAATTACAAAATTGGGTCATATCACAGAGTATTACCATTAATTATCAAAAAAGGACTTCATCTTCCATGGTCTCTTCTGACTCTACTATTGCTACCCAAAGCTCAACCTTTATATCTCTCTCTATGAGACCTAGGTATCTATATTTGTACGTTTATGGCTCATCATTCATTACAATGTATTACAAAAACCCTAACCCTAACGTCGTTAGGTCTTCCATGCATGCGCACATGTTTCTCTTCCTTCTAGTTGTCGCTTTTCTCATGCATGCCTTTATTTCCCAAAATAGTCTTTCCTTCCGCTTTGGCTTGCTTCCAATAGGCCCCCAACACTGACATGTGGCTCATCCCAATCCACCTAACCCATGTGTTCTTTGTCGATCTCCCCAGTGATCGCTTGTAACTTCTCCATGAGCTCTGTTGCTTGTGTTTGGGCTTGCAGGGTCTTCTCCTTGAGTGCGTCCAATATCTGTACTGCAATCTCATCACTGACCATCCTTGCACATTCTACCTAGGTTTTTTCCATGTATGTTTTAACTTCCTCTTCCTATGAAATGACCTCTACTGCTCGCTCCTAGAGCAGTTCAATTTGAGCTTGACACTCCTTCTTCTGCGTCTGCAGAATTATGAGCTCTACCTATAGTTTCTTCATGTCTTGTGCCCCTTTGACGCGCTCTATGATCGACATTGTCCTCTGCCTATGCTTAAGGTCTTGGATAGACAAAATTATCCTTTCCCCTTCCTGGTCCCACTATTGGACCTGCTGATCCTCTTCCATCTTCATTCAGAGCTGCGCTATTTTCTCGAACAAGTCATCCACTGCGTGGACTTGTCGTTCTATCTCTTTTATCTGCTCTATTTCCTCTTGTTTCCTTCTCTCCTTTACTGCTGGTGGAGTGGTAGGTGTGAGCTGCTCCCGAAGATTCTCGATCTCTTGTTAATATTGATTGATTGTCTGCACAATCTAATGAATCTTCTCTGTCGTTGTAAGTTCAACCATATGCACATTCTTTGGGATCTTCTCGTAGGCTATGACCACTTTCTGTTCCAGTCCCTTCACGCTTTCCTTCTCTTATTTCGTCTCGAGCTTGGCCTACTCGAATACTAATTCTAGCTCATCCTGATTATCCTTTACTTACTGCGATTCTCTTATATCTGTGCATGCAGGAGACTGTACCTCATTTGTAATGCTGACATGTAGTTTATACAAGGCCTTGGTTGGTATCCGGGGCAATACCAACTGTAGTTACGCCAAATATTTCAGGGGAGTCTGTTCCATGATTTCGTCCATGCGCAACATACTGGGTGTGACATGAAATATTGAACTCGGTCGTGGTATCATTCGGACTGAGTCCCACTCGTTTGCTCCAGATTCTCCTCCTATCTGTGATGCTACGCTGCTGCTGGCTGCCTGCACTTTCCAATCTGCTTGAGGAGTTGTCGCACATATGCCAAGTCTTCTTCAATTCTATCCCTTTGGCACGCAACATTCTCAAAATCCTTGAATGTGCGATCCTGGACCACTTGGGCCACCATTTATACATCATCCTCCATGATTGTGTATTATGGAGGTGTTCTATGCACCTTCGTCTTCTTGCGCGCACCCCCCATCTGGGTGGTTGGCCACTTAGTCTGGCCTGGCTCTTGTGGAGTATGACTTGATGTAGTCCCCTGTGTTGCCTCGACCTATTTCTATTGTACTTGGGGTGCCTGTGTTTTGTTCTTGTTCCCTGTTTGGACTCTTGTCTTGGATGTCCCCTCTTTCTTTTTTTGTGTCTTGTTCTGACCTGTCCTTGGTTTCTTTGGCACTGTTACTTCTTGGGGTTATGTCTATGCCTGCCCTACCTCCTCAGCCTGTGTGTGTTCCCGTATGACCTCCTCTTGTATCGTCTGACCTCCTCTATGCCTGCAGTGACCAAGGTATTGTTTGCTTGTCCTTTCGCTATGGTGGCTGAATCAAGGTTCCAACCTCCATTGTTTGTTCTTCGAAAACCTGCTCTGGTTGGCCAGTGACATCTTCCACTGCTTCCTCATGTGGATGTTTCGACACGGTTGTCTGTGATTCTTCTGGGGTGACCATTTCTTCCTGGTTTGGAGCCATCCCGTTGACTCTTGGAGCTTCTCTAGAGTTTTTTGGTTGCACTTGGCTTCCTGCATTTGCATTCTATTGCCTTTCCCCTCTTCTAGTCTATCGATGTCCATTCTCATAGGTGTTGTCTATTAGTTTTCTTCCTCAATGTGTGTGGGGCTTACTAGTGTTGCATCCAACGATGGTATTTCATCCACATTGACGACTTCTGACGACAGAGTTAGTTGCTATTCATATCCTTGCGATTGTGATTGTGATCTGGTTATGACTCTGGGTTGTCTGACTATCTGGCTTGGTTCTCCTTGTTTGGGTGGTGCCATGGTGGTAAAAACTTTCCATTTGCCGAGCTCAGTAGTCTATGCAACCTATACAAACTTTACTCTCTACTTCATATGCTCTCGTGCTCTATGCCTTTTCTAATTTTGCAATAACCTTTTCGCTCATGCGTCCCTGCTTTGTATTCATGTTGTTTGAAGCTTGTCGAAGACATTACCGCGATTACAGATTCAATGAAACTCCGGTCCCTTTGTACTTACCATTAATTTCCCTCGCAGTCTCTAGTTGGCACGATTAATGCAACGTCTCGTCAATCATTTCCGACATTCAATTTCGTTAATCTCCGTCACTTGGCGCTTCTTTTGCCATAACCACCATTCCCACTTGTTTTTATTTTGAACTAACCATTGGCCTTGTCTCCATCAGTCTCGTATCGCCTAGCATGCATGCTCCTTCTTCTTTCGGTGCATGCTCTTTCTAGCTTCGACGCACTATGCCTTTGTTGGTGCCTTCTGATATCCTACACTCTATTTTTTTTTTTTACTGCGCGGTGTCTTTCAAGTTGCGAGTGGTCGAATGTCCTTGTACAACCTCAGTCAACTCCCATTGATAATCCTTCTGATTTCTGTGCCTCCTAAGTCCTTCAACTATACAACTCCACCATCTATGATAGTTTGTACTTTGTATGGTCCTAACCAATGCATTCTGAGTTTTCTCGGGTGCTAAATGGATTTACTGTCATACATCAATACTAAGTCTCCTTCCTGGAAAGTTTTCCTCTTGATATGTCTGTCATGCCAAGATTTGTCCCTTGATTTCTGAACTTGTTGGTGGAATCATGCTAGGATCCTATCTTCTTCCATGATCATCAATTGATTTAGCCTATACTGCACTGCACCTCATTCTGTCATGTTCATAATCGTTTCTACACGCAGACTGGGTACTAAAAATTCTAATGTAACCACTTCTTCTTGTCCATATACCAGTCTGAATAACATGTGTCTTGTCAAATTTTTGCATGTGGTCCTATAATCCCACAATACTACTAGTATTTTTAGGTCCCAATCATCCCTATTAACATTACATATCTTCATCAATGCATTTTCAAGGATTTTGTTAAAGGCTTATACTGTTCCATTTGCTTGTGGATGATATGGTGTACTCTTTTGATGATGGACCTCAAATTCCTCAGTCATCACCTTAATAGTATTTTTAATAAAGTGAGTGTCTTGGTCACTCATCAAAATCCTTGGGCAACCAAATCTAGTGATCACTTGTTCAAATAGAAAATGTGTTGTTGTTTCTGCACTGCAATATTTGACTGGTACTGCTTCTGACTATCTTGTCAGGTATTATGTTGCAGTGATAATGTACCTTTCTCCTGTCCTCTTTGTTGGTGGATTAATTGGTCCCACAAAGTCTATTTCTCATTTGTCGAATACCTGCAATGTTACTTGTGGTCACAGGGGCATCTCATCCCTTCTATTTGGCTTACCAATTCTCTGACATACATCGCATCTATGGTAGTACTCCCTTGAGTCTCAATGAATGGTCAACCACCATAGTCCTGTGCACAATACCTTCTACGTAGTAGATTTTCCTGTGTAATGTCCTCCTGCTATTCTTTCATGGGCTTCTGCTAAAATCCTTGGTCTTTCATGTTCTAGCACATATCTTTGCAAGATGCTATCTGTGCCCATTTTGTATAAGTGTCATGTAATCAGTTAATAGTCTGCAGCCTAGACTACCATGTTTTTATTCTGCATGGTGTTGTATTCTTGTGGTGCAATACCTATACTCAAGTATTGGATGATGTCTGCAAAGTATTCATCGACGATATGAACTGAAAATAACTGTGCGTTTGAAAATTTGTCCTCTAAAATCTTATGTTCCTCTCCATTCATGACCCTTGATAGGGGGTTAGGTCATGCTTTCAGCTTCGCTGGCTTGATTATTACTTCAAAATCAAATTTGTGAAATAGTAGTAGCCATCGACAGATTCTCTCCTCCAACACTGGCTTGTTGAATAGGTATTTAAGGGTTGAATGATCTGTGAACATCTTAAAATATTTTCGCAGTAGGTAATGTCTAAAATTTTGTAGCACGTAGACCATAGCTAGGCCTTCCCTCTCTGTAGTGTTGTAGTTCTGCTCTGATTCTGACATTTTTTTGCTTGCAAATGCTATCGGATGATTCAAATCTCCTACTCCTGGCTGTGCCATAATAGCTCAAGTGTTATGGCTGATGCATCTACATGTACGTGGAATGTATTCTCCCAATATAGAAATACTAGTATTGGCATTGTTACCATTTTTTATTTCAGCGTATCCAGACTGTGTTGACAATCCTCATTCCACTGAAACTTTGTTTCTTTCCTTAACAGTTTCTCCATTGGCGCGATGATTTGTGTGTACCCTTTTATAAATTTTATGTAGTATCATGTGTGTTCCAATGTCGTTCTTAGTTGACGAACTGTTTTTGTGGTGGAAGGTTAACGATTATTGCAATCTTTGCAGGATCTACTAGTAATCCTTGCTTGCATATTATATGGCCCAATAGTATCCAAACCGGTGTTCCAAAGATGCACTTATTGATGTTTAATGATATCTGGCATTGCTTGCATCTTTCTAACATCAGCCATAACACCACTACATGGTCTTTCAATAGACTATAGACTATCCAATCTTCCAAGTATACCTCTAGAAACTAGTGGATAAATTCTTTAAATGTGACTATGACTACTCTCGAGCTATGAATACTCTGAAAAATATTGCTGGTGCATTCTTCAATCTGAATGACATGATCGTGTACTGGTAGGATCCCCATTCTATAGAAAACATGGTCTTGTATCTATCTTCTTGTGCTATCTTGATCTAGTGATAGCCTGAGAATCCATCAGTGAATGAGTAAACTTCATGTCCCCCTACGTTCTCCAACGCTTCATCTGTGAAGGGTGTGGGGAACGGGTCATGTAGGCATGCATCGTTCAACTTCCTCAAGTCGACGCATATTCTTATCCCACCTTGTGTTTTCTCCTGAACTACCATCGGGCTTATCCATTCTGATTCTTCCATAGGTTCTATGATTCTGGCTTCGAGCATTATATCGATCTCAACTTTAACTTTTTGCTTATATATCGGATTTAGTCTGTATGGTCGTTGTCTGATCGGTCTTGCCTCAACTCTGAATGGTATCTTCATTTCACCTAGATCTCCTGCTATGCCCTTCATTTATGTAAACATTGTGGGGAACAGGTCATTGTACTCATGCAATAACTCTGTTATGCTTTCCACTGTCTTCTCATCCCAGTAGTCTCCAATCTTGTCCATTTTGGGATTCTTAGTTGTCCCAATGTTGACTTTCTTCACCTTTATCGACGCGACAATTACTTATGATTCTAGTGGTGGACCTTCCACTTCTCTTTCACCTTCAACCTCCTCAATCTAAATATCACGCGGATCGTCTTCATCTGGTATTTATTCTTGCACATGGTAGCATGACAATAGTTCTTTCACTGTCTGTCTGTTCTACTATTGTTCCTCTATTATGAATTCAACTTCTGGTTCCTTAATGAATACCACTCCTCTTATTTGTTTAAGTGCTACATCTAGGTTGGGGTTCTCATTCTCGAATGAGAAAATGACTTTAAAGTTCTGTTGTAGTATTTTCAAGCTTTTAGTTCCTCTGCGCAGTTCCTCGTCTGTATACTAGTTTGTTGGGATTCCCTCTAAGGTATGTACGAAATGGTGAGGCCATTCCTCTGGAGGTGTCATTTTCCAGAGTGATCTGCACTTCTCCAAGTGTTCCGCTGGTGCCCCCTATCCATTGTACTTATGCTGCTGGTTGTTTCTCTGTTTTGTGCCAAAACTTATGTGTAGTAACCGCTTGCATTGGTACCAATCCTTGATTGTTTCTTTGTGTGCACCCACCATCTTGTAGGTGTGGCCTTGAGTGCTATATCAAGTGCTAAGAGTCTATGATTTTCTAATACTTCATCCTCGTACTGTGTCAAGAATGTTTCTAGATCATTTACTCCATGGAAGTTCGGTGGTTCCCTTATATTCGTACCTAGCCATCTTACAACGCGGTCTATTCTTGTGCATCTCCTTGTGGAAACTTCACATGGACTTTGTTGCCAGTTCTTTAAGCTTGTATCTGATTTTGTCACACATGAAGTAATGCTCCACCAACTGAGTATCCCATATGCAATTGGGTTGATGTAGTCCTCATCGCGCGTAGTTGTTCTGTACAACTGGATGATTTCCTCCAAGTCTAAGCAAGTAGGTTCTACAAACCTCTCCCCTTTTGATGGGTCTAATGGTGCAATGACCCTGTATTCTCTTGACTCAAATTCCATTTTTCATGTCTTTAAGTTGATTATGGCCTGGTTATCAAATTCCCAATCCAAGCCGAGCAATGATGGATATGGTGTTGTTTCATCCACTATCTCAATTACTTCGAAGTCTGCTTTAGTGTGCACTCCATCCAGATCTACTGTCGCTCCTTTTAGTCTGCCAATTGGTAGAACTCTGTGTTGGTTTGCTAGTTTTAGCTGAACGGGTGAATATCCTAATGTGTTCTCTCCCATACATTTCCATGTCTTCTTGGGTAATACATTGACTTCAGATCCAATATCTAGTATGATATCTCCCATGTTAAAATATCCAATGTTGGCATTCATCCTAAACTCCCTACTTTTTCTTCTCCTTGTGTGTAGGTGATTGACTGTTTTTTGTTCTAATTTTCCTTCTGTCTCTATGCTACATCTTTCTAATATATTTTGCAGTATTTTGACAGAGGATGGATCATTTAATATTTTTACAGAGGATTACAAAAATCCTTTGATTGTACTTACTTTTCCCTTAGGTTGCATGTCTTTGGTATGATCCAACAATAGAGGCATATCATACTCTTGTCCTTCCTTTCTCTGTTGCACAGTTGAAGTCGACGTAGTGTATTGCTTCAAAAATTCTTGTCTGGCTTGCTTAAATGTTTCCTTCTCGTTCTACGTGTCGAATTACTTCCTTGGTTCGACATTCTTCTTCACCCACTGATGTTGTACTGGCTCTTGTCATACTGCATCATTTCCTGTTTTATCTCCTTCGCGCGTAACTATGTTGATGTTTCTTCTTCCATCCCTTGCTTTTGTTGAAATCCATTGAACATTCTCATTTTTTTGATACCTCTTTTCCTGGATATTCCCTAGTAACGTAGGACATTCCTCCATGTCATGATCATAAGTGTGACAATACATACAAGTCACTGGTGGAAGTAGACATTCTCTTGCATAGTGTCCTGGTAGTTGACAGTTGTGACATACCACTGGTCCTCTACCTCTTCCAAAGCCTCCTCTTGCTCATCCTCCGCCTCCGTATCCAACTTGATCTCCTTGTGGTGCGTTATACTGAGGCGCCTAATTGTATTATGCGGTATTGTATTGAGGTTGTGTTGTGTTGTACTATGGCTACACGGTATTATATGGCTGCTACGTAGTATTATACTATGGCTGGGCAATGTTGTATGGGGCTAGGACTTGGTTAAATTGGGGTGCAGCTTGCCTGGTGATCATTTCTGCCTACACTCTATATGCATCTGATGTCCCCCCTCTCATCAAATCCATGGTTCTACGGTCTTTGTTATCATGGCCCATTGACTTACAAAAGTTGCAATATGATCTCTTTAGGACTGTCTGGTATTTCTGCATCATTGGGCAGTGATATGGGTCGTGACCTTGTTTCTTACAAATTTCACACCATAGTCCTCCTGTTGGTAATGGATTTGGAATTCATGTTTCCATATACTGTGCGAATGTTGGTAATTTTTTCTTATGGTGTCCTTCCATCCTGCATGTGCTACACCAAACAAATTCTCGTTTGTCCTTACTTTTTTCTAGTTTAGTTGGCGTTAAGTTATTCAAATCCTCCTTTAGCTCTTCAATGGTTGGATCTATCTTTTGATATTGGTTTTCTTCCATTTGTAAGGCTTCTTGCAGAGCCTCTTCTTGTGTCTAAAACTTCTATTGTCGTAGTGGATATTTTAAGTGTGGTAGTAGTGAATTGACAAACATGTGCATGTGTTGCATATCTGTCATGAGATTTCAATTTTCCTTTCAATCGCTTGAATCTTTGGTCAATCTAACATACAGATTCTTCTGGTTTCTGTCTAATTTCTATCATCTTGTTCATGTACTGATCCTCTGAACTTGGCTTCTGAAACTCATTTATCAGTAACTTTTTGATGTCTGCAATTGTTGTGGTTCTCCTTGGTGGATTATTTGTCACTAAACTCATCTACCAATCTAGTGGATGATCCCTTAATGTAATCAATAGTTGTGAAAGTTTAGTGTCCTCTTATGTGATCTGTTTCTCTTCGCAGATCTTCTCACAGATAAACAACTGCTTTTCTAGGTCCTCCGACGCTTCTCCTTTGAATTATTGTAACTTGATGGTGGGATCATGTCCAACCATCCTGAATGTTGAGATACTACCTTCGCGCAATGTATATACTTGACTAATGCTTCCTAAACCGGATCCTCTAGTTGTTGTTTCTTGTTTATATGTACTTCATGTTGTCTTTCTTCTCTCGAAATTCGGTTGTCTAAATGGTGTTGTTCTTTTTTGTGTGTTAGTCACACATGGGTTTAAGGGTTCCACACTGACATTAATATGGATAATATTGTTTCCTTCGGTTCCCACTTTTGGACCTATCATCTTCATCTCATATGTTGTGCGCATAATTTCCTCAATCTACTCCACAAACCAAAGATTTTCTACCTCTTCTTCGTCACTTGTCAATCCTTTCCTCACGGCTATGAACCTCTTCTTGTTGTTCACCTTGTATTGGTAGGTTTCTCCATTGTGTGTCTTTCCATATGTCTCCATGATCCACTTTATTTGATCGTCGTCCATCATGATTGGGTCCAAGGGTTCCTCCTTCTTCCCTTTATCCACTTCTCATTCCATTTCTCCTCTTTCTATTAGTGCTTCCCCCCTTCCCCCATGCATGTAGGGAATTTTAGTTGTCTGATGCCATTGTCATTACACCTTTTTTATATAGTAATATCTTTATAGAAGTATATAGTGATCGAATATACCTTCCTTGAGGCCCGCATAGAAATTCTTTCTCCACTACATTGTACAACTTCACGTTATCTACTTCAAATTTTGTTATGAAGCCTGCTACAATATTGTCAAGCCAAAAATCTACTGCATGGGTGAATTTGTTATTCACTTGCTGTAACTGCTCAATCTGAAATGGGGTCCACTCTATCTGTCGGATCTGGTTGGTTGCATGGTTATCCTTCAATCTCAATATCCACTCCTACAATAAATGTGGAAAATCATAGAAAAAGACTTCATGCAGATCAATAAACATGTACTTATCAAGGTATTTGTGCGGTGTTACTATAGGGTTTTTGTTATCTTTCTGTGCAAATTCTAGCTCCATTGTCTTCAACCATCCTTTAATCTCTGCTTTTGTGGGATTCCACAGTATCAACATCCCCTTCTAGTGGTGCATTCTCACCTTCTTGTTGTCCGATTTGGTATTCTTTTGACCCGCCTTTCACATATTTTACCCTCTTTTAACCAATCCCCTCTACTCAATTCTATATTGTTCCAACCGGAAACAAAACCATTTGTTGGTTTGATATCTAAGTTTATACCTTTAACATTATTGACCTAGGTTCAGTCTACCGTGGTTCCAACAAAGCCTCTAAAACTATTAGCCCTCCTGGTAAACCAAAAGGCAACACAATGCACAGAGTACACTGCGTAGTCTCACCTGAGATATTCTTAATGGGTGACTACAATACTCATGTGTTTGCAGTCCAGGATTGAGTGGAGATCTGTGAAGTATGCGCTGAGAGTTATATTTAACTTATTAAAGAAATATAGTGTCATTCCCACTTATGCATGTAATGTAATAAGATCATTCATTCATCATGATAACATCTGCTCATAAATAGTAAAATAAACACAAGCATTCAATAGCATAACATAGGTTTTACGGTGGTTCAGCCCCCCTAGGCTACGTCCATAAAGATTTGGCTCTTCCTCTCTTTTATTATGGCAGTTCAAAAACTACATCTTTGTGCGCTTTACAACTCATCCTCGGTCGTGTTGAGAACTATTATGAGGCAGACTAGATCACACCAGGATCCTCAGCCTATGATCTAACCCTTGAGATCTAGCCTTCTAGCCTTCCTCAGCTCAACAGCTTACAAATTTGGGTCGTATCACAGAGTATTACCATTAATTATCAAAACATGACTCCATCCTCCATGGTATCTTCCGACTCTACTACTACTTCTCAAAACTCAACCTCTATATCTCTCTCTATGAGACCTAGGTATCTATATTTGTGCATTTCTTGATCATCATCCATTACAATGTATTAAAAAAACCCTAAACCTAACGTCATTAGGTATTCCATGCATGTGCGCATGTTGCTCTTCCTTCCAGCTGTCATTTTCCTCATGCATGCCTTTCTTTCCCAAAATAGTCTTTCCTTCCTCTTTGGCCTGCTTCCAACAAAGGATCGTCTCTTTACATCTACACGTTCTACACGATAACATCGACCATATGCCCACATTGCTGGATATTTCCTCACCGGTGAAAGACTAGTTATTTCGGTTAAAATAAATAAAATGATGAATATTAAAATAGTTAATAGTATCAAAATTGTAAGGAAACTACATTTTGTAAAATTCCAACTGTACCTTTCTTTCACATCCTCTAGACATGTTGATTTCATCTTCTGTTATGTTTGAATCTATACTTGCATCTTCTATTTGATTTTGAATTTGTTCAATAACCCATTCTAGCAATATTTTCCCCATTCCCCTTGTAGATTAGTAGGAAATGGGGTATTCCTTAGGTTTGATCTCTTAAATTGTTTCCTTGCTTCTAACACTTCTTCTCTTTTTTTTATCATACAAATCAATCCATTTGTTCATAGATTCCATGTGGTACATAATGAACTTGTCGAGTATAGCACTTTCGTCTACACCTATTACATGTCAACAAGTTAATTTCAAACTTCAAAGGCCATTTTGTTAATTTGACAAATAAATTACAGATTAAATTAATGACTGCAATAAAAACAACCACAATGAAAATGAGTTTACTTACTAATTTCTACTTGAACACCATTAGATTGTGGTCTTTCTCCATCAATAATATTTGATGCTCATTCTTCATCCCAGAAGCGTGGCCCGTATTCGAAATCCTTACCAAGGAATTCACCTAGGAAGAAAAATGCTTCATTCAATACATACCCTTCAACCATGCAACCCTCTGGATGTGCCTTTTGTTGGACATATATTTTTAGAGTTTTCATATATTTTCCAAAGAAAAAAATCCATCGTGTTGATATGACACCCACCAATTCAATGTCATCGACTATATGTATACGTAAATGGACTTGTAGGTCCATGAAACTTGTAGGGAGATTGTTCTCAAATACACATACAATTTCTACAATTTTCTTCTTCCATTTTGGCACTTCACATTCGTGGATTTCCTTGGATGTCACCCACCTAATATAAGTAGAGTAAATTAGTATGAACCTTTAGGAAAAAATTAAAATGAAATACAATATCTCTATGTCTCTCACACATGAACATTCCATACCACATACCTTGCAAATGTTTACAATTGACTTGTGGCATTCCTGAAGTCAACGGTAAGACATGAATCCCCCCTAATTTCCAATGGCATGATATGTTGTCAAACACATTTATGAAAGGTCATTAGTTATTTTTTTCACACAATAGAATATCATAATATATAAATGATGATATATAATACCTTCATAAAATTATGAAAATCATGTGTTTTAAATCCCGTAATATGTCCATCAGTCGTAAAAGCTTTAACCAATGATGAAATATAGCCAATAGGTGTCCTTATTGAACGTATGGCATTTTTTAGTTGGTCTAGCTCTTTCTTTTTCAAAATTCATGGAGTTTATGCATATTATTCATTTTCCTTGTTTGGCCACAAATGTTTTCTATCTAATTTGGTATGCGAAAGAGCAATATCTCTCCTCGAAGACAAGGTGTCCTTCTCTTTTCCTGATATATGTATAAATATTGAATCTGGGACATTTTTGAATATGTGCATAGGATATAATAGGTGAGATATTAATAGATCCTTCCAGTAAGGGAGATCATAAAATATGGATTTCCTTTTCATCCCTTCTGGCATCTTAATTACAACTTGTTCTGGTTCTTCAATAGAATCACCCCCATCAAAAAAATCCTGCCAAGCTTTCAATTCAGCATCTTCATACTTCTTAAGCCAATTATTTGTACCCATAATCATGGGAGGGCCTCTATTTTCAACTTTTCCATCAAATTGATTCTTAAGGAGGTTTCTAAATCTATGATATGGTGGTAGAAAAACCATGTTGTTTGCATAAATAAATTTATGTAGATCTTTAGAATACCTCCCCTGAAATTCTTGGACATGAAAATATCCCCTTTGTTTGAAGCCTTGCAATTCAATAAGTAAGGTTAATAACATAAAAATAATAGTATAAAATTGATTATGAGAGCTGGGATGAAAAAACATTATTAGTGTAAATACGTAAAAAAAATTGTTATGCCGGAACAAACACAAAGTCCGGAGAAATCATGAATAGTCCAACATAGCACACCATACAAAATGAAGGACCTATTTTATGGAGGACATGATATGTCATACATTCTTATGCCTTTCCATAGCAGTTGCATCTCATCAATAAAAGGCGCAAGATAAACATCCATGTTTTTAACTTGATGTTTTCCTGGAACAATGAGAGTCAACATAAGGTGATCCTTTCTAACACTCATCCATGGGGTAATATTGTATACTATCAATCTAACTGGCCAAACACTATAATTTGAGCTCATGAAAGAAAATGGGCACACTCCATCAATTGCAAGACCAAACCTGATACTACGGGGTTCATCTTTGAATTTTCTTGGCCATTTTTCCTCTATGTGTTTCAATGCTTTGGAGTCAGCCATAATTTGCATGAATCCACCTTGACTCCTATTATTTGCATGCCAGTCCATCAATTGTGCAAGTTGTTGAGGAAAATATATGAAATGATCTTACTCAAACATTTTCAGATTCTGCTTGGCTAAAGAAAAATAGATGAGAATGTCACCCTATGTTTATAGCCATCAAAAATAATATCCTAACTCACAAGTATTGATTACAAGTGCTTAGGCTAGTCTTTTATAAATAAAATCTTGCTGGAAAATTCATTATTTATATGATTTTCTGAATATAACGGTTGCTGAAATAAATGTAGAGATAGAAGTAAAGACACCAAGAAGATAATCAAGACACATGAGACATAAAGCAATCAATTATTTCATTCCAATTTATCAAAGAGTCATTCTCTTTACAAATTTTCGTGAAGAAGTTTTGGACCAAAGTCAAACTTAGACATCCCCAATGAAACATACAAAAGGACCTCCAACAGAAAACCAAAAAACTAGACTCTAAAGCTAGATCAGCTTGCCACAGATTGCTTCTCACTCGACTCTGCACAATAGCCTTTGTCAGTCATGAAAACTAATTCACAAACATACAATTATACACACACTATCAAAGATAGATCAACACCTCTGAAAAACAAGTGTCTGAATGATGTAATTCAACCCTAAATCTTGTTGTCTACAATAAGACCCTGCTATCATAAAAAATAATTAGTTTTATGATCAATTAAAGAATGAATGAAAACTGAACTATCTCAGCATAAACTCAAAGAGCAAACCTTAGTATTCTTATCCTTCTATCTTCCCCTTGTTCCTCCCTTTCCTTTTGCCTTTAAGAAAATTAGAATTGGTTGAAGTAGTTGAACCACCTCATTAGTTAAGTTAATTAAAAACTCAACCAATTTTTTAGTTAGGGGGGAAAGTAATAATCATAATAAGGATTATAAATAAATAATAAATAGTAGGTGGGATGCCTTGTGACTCCCTTTAGTTCTTAACAATCATAACATAACTAGTTAATTAAACAAAACATTCCTCCTTGCAACTTCCATCACCACATTCATATTTGACAATTATCTCAATGATATTTGCAATTATTTCCAAAATATATTTCCAATATATCCAAAAGCATGTTGTCTGAAAATTTGAAGTCAATTGTTCTCAACAATAAATAAATAAAACTTAAAATCCATATTTTCCAATCCGTGAAGCAATCTTTCCCTTGTTGTTGTTATCACCTTTTAATTTTTCTGAATTTGCCTTAAGTTGTGTGGAGCCTTTAGGTCTCACTCGCTGATCAAATGAGAGCATCCGTCCCTCCAATGCATGTGGAAAGACACAGATTTATTAGAATCATTTGAAGGTGAGGAAGGGGCAAAAGTGGCTTTCCCATTGACAGGGGCATCCTGGGCCTCGGTTTTCAACCTCTTGTTTGAAGAGCTCATTCATGCATGCATAATGGATTAGCAAATAGTCCCTTTCACAACCATACATGACAACTCTTTCAATATATGAAATAGATTTTGGCTCAACAACATATCAGACTCATGCAATCCAATCCATACAAATTGTTTAACTGTTGTCAATGAGCAAGGGAGTGAACAAAAGGTCCTGGGATATGCGAGGGGTTTGTATTGAGCGAAAAAAATGATAAAATGAGGGGAAAAAAACATGGTTACTGCTTACACACAACACACAATCAATTGTAATGTAAACCAAGGAACATGCCGCTGAAATCCATCCAAGAAACTATGATTTCAAACTGTTACAATACAGAATGAACTTATCCATAATTAAAGTTTAAGAACAGGGAGTGAAAAATGGATATGCAAGGGGATTGTAATTAGTGAAAAGTGAAATAATGGTAGGGAGGAGAGCAGATACTATTCATAAAATTAATTAAGTAATCCATAATCATTCTATATCAATGCAAAAGGTCCAACACCAACCAAATAATCAATGTGTTTAATTTAACAACCACTGTGTATAACTCAATCAATTTTGTGTATTATTTGCTCACTGTTCGCAATTAAACCATTAACACAGTGTCATCAAAACAAACAATATTCCTTCCACAACAACCTGTAAGAGTTCTATTTCTTCTCAATTATTCTAGATAATTTTAAAATAGTTTCTAAATGAAGACACAATCAATTGCTCCAATTGTTTCATCAAAACATCAACCCCTGTACATGAATCATTTCTTCAAATCAAACACAGATACTAAAATCACACCCGAATCCATTTCTCAAGTTCATTTAATAATTAAGTTGTAATGAGATCATATTATCACAGAATCCATGTCCATTTATGAAACAATGCATGATATCCATCATCCATACATAGTGGATGGTCAAAACACAATCCTCAATCTGCCCTGACTTGCCATTTAACTGCACAACAATCACCCTTTCAATTTATACGATGTTGTAGGATACCTAGACCATTCAACCAACACAAGAGAATCTTTGTGACAACACATGTTTAATTAATCTAAATATAAACATCAACGATGTTGAGCTATAAATCTAATAAAGGGAGACAACAACAATATGCCTAACCCCATTTTTCAAATCAATCAAATTGTAACAAAACATATTGTTTAAAAACACGTGACAATATCTGAAGGTGAGATCAAGTAATATCCAAAGAATATACAGTGGATACCCATGCCACAACTATCACAATTTCAATACTCCCATTTGGTAATTTAAAAACACAGTCACAACAATCATTAATTCAACCCAACATGTTGTAGGAAGGCCACACATATCCATGCATCACGCACAAAGCATTGTTGTGACTTAATCAACTTAAAACTAATTTTGGGTTAAAAATTTATTGATCACAATGTAAAAGACAACGACTATATATCCAATCTCATTTTCCAATCAACCAATTAACCAAAACCATTGTCGACATAATCATCAGAGACGATCCAAAAATAGAACACTGTCGACGATGCACCACCAACTCATAACAATACAAAGCATACCTAACTAGACACAATGGTTAACTCTATCAAAAAAATGGTCTTGAGAAATCAAGTGTTCTCTCTGTGGACCAACATAGGGAGACTAGCTGTGACCCCCCCCAAACATTGGACGAGAATGTCCGAGACCAACCGTGCACACACAATGTATACCACCAATAACTTCATAGATAGGATGAAAATTCCCGTGATAGGAGAGATTATGAACAGAGGAGAAAGCATTTGTTTTGGTCCTATAAAAATACTTAGAACGCACAGGGTATAACCCTCGTGGTTTTCCCAATCAATTGAAGAATGCTGAGATAAAATAAAGCTGGGAGAAAGAAATCAAATTTAAGCAAGCCCTTTGGCATAATGGATATCATAACCCCCTGCACAAACACCAGTAACATAAATGAACCCATACCCAAATGAGACCCCTTCAACCAAGAACAATAAGGATAACAAAGAACATAAATGAACCCATACCCAAATTGTAACTTCAAACATTATTGCAATGAAACCACACCATCCATTCATTCTAGAAAAAATATCACAATTTTACACAGTTGTTAGACTTAAGGAAGGCACAAACCCATACATCTCTAAGAAAATATATATTTCATAACCAGAGTGGGTTCATGGATGGAGAAATACATACCTGTAACCACGAAAACCTTAAAAACACGAGCTTGGCCGAATAGTTCTTCCTCTGCTTGAAAATCGGATCTTAGCCACAATGAACAAAATTGAACAATAGCCAAGGTGACGACCAATGGAAGGGGTATGGAGTGATTTGCAGTAAATTCACATTGCCTCCACCCTCCACTCATTCAATACCTTAGTACATGCCATCCCAGTAATCCATTAACTCATTCAATTCAACCATGCATCGAAACCAACATCCAGTAATTTCCAAGAGCGCCACCCTATGTCACATTAACCACTGCCAACCATACTATAGCACGGATCACATGTGTTTCCATATAACTTCAATAAATCATATAGCCACTAACCCATTAGCTAGGACTAACAACAGTCCATTCAAACATCAAAATGTATAGTGCAACATCGTATAGCATAGTAGCATAGTTCCTTACTTATGGATTTTGTTCATATTGTTTTATTTCTTTTCAATTGTTCTTATTTGTGGTTACTAACATGTATCTTTTGCAGGTGGCACAAGTAATAATTCAAGGATCAAATGGCAAGGTAACAATGGATATCATAAGCCATTTCATCACGACATTAGAGCCTAGAGCGACAGAAAAATCATGCATTATCTATCATTCATTTGTCACAATTATAACGAACACATAATAGACTTTATCCATCGCCAATAAAACCACAATTTCATCAATCATGTATAACTATGTAGAAGTGTCGAACAACAACATAACATGAAATAAGAACCATATATGATCTCCCAATCAACAAGGGGGTCCCACCTACTAGTATTATATATATCATTAGCTTATAATTAATAGGTTTTAGCAATACTTTGCGAGCGAAATCCTCGTTGCGATTTTAATCGTCAACAAACTAGGGACTCCACAAGGAAATTTGTTTTCAATAGATTTAGAACTCGGAACTCAGGTTTAGCAAACCAAGAGCAGTAGATTAAGAAGAGATAACTAGCATGATTATGCAACAGGGGGAACTGAGCGGAGTTAATGGAAAAATGACAGGGAATTTGGGAAGGGGTTTATTCCTGTATGCATAATCATTCAACCAGACTTTGTGTTGGAATGTTTACAGGCAGAGCGTGCTTGTCATTGATGGCAAGAAAAACAATGATGATGGTATGGTTATAGGCAAGAATAACAACGATGTTGGCAACTTTACAGTTGGGAGTGAGCTTGTCATCGATGGCAAGAACAATGATGGAAAATAGGCAAGCAAGGAACATCAACAACGATGATGGCATGGAAAGATAATAAGCGTAATAGTAAAGAGAAACGATGATCATTGGATCACCCATTATGAATTCCCAATGGCCGTCAAATCTGAATTCAGACAGGAGGAATGCGTAGAAGTGGAGAACAGATCTCGAGTGTTAGATCTGAGTGCAGGGATCGACTGTCGTTCGATCCAGAAGAACCTGCACAATATTTAAAGTGTAAGGTGAAGCGGGCTTACAAAGTCCCGAAAGCAGGAGGACCGTCCATCATCGGGCAGGACATGTGGCTAAAGTTTATCATTTCTCTCACTGAAAGGTCAAACGAAGGAGGTGCCCTAACCCCTCGAACTCACGATATGCGAAATCACGATATAATCTTAGTCATTGGATCAAGGACTAATCTGGGCCGTCAGATCCAGGAGGTAGATCATGACATACCACATCAGTAAGGACAGGTGGAAGACTACATCAGCAATGACACATGGCACGATCAGACAACGATAAGTGTCAAGATGAATCGACATTTCAGGAACCTGGAAATCACAATTATGAGTGACACGTGGCAGCCACAAGGATCATGTTACATCATCGAGTGACGCAAGAGTGACATCACTTTGGGATTTTTTCTTCGAGAGTTTTAGCATCAACACTCCCCCAAAGTCTCGAAGACTGAAGTCCCAGAGCGGAGGATAGTCGTTGGATCAACAAGAAATATCAACCATTGATTCGAAGAGCAAAGCCCTCAAATGATTATTGAGTGGTCATATCTCGTGGTCACGTGAGTAGAAGGAGATAGCATAGATAGGCTCCATTTCGGGTACTGGGAGTTGGAGGAGTCAAGGGACTCACGGGAGAATCCCTGAAGTGAGAAATCATGAAGCACCCTTGTGCTTGGCCCCCGGTCACCACCGATAGTCACGTGAGTGGAAGGAGCTAGCATAGCTAGGATCCATTTCGGGTATCGGGAGTTGGAGGTGTTAAGGGACTCATGGGAGAATCCCTAAAGTGTGAAATCATGAAATGCTTTTTCGAATGGGGATGTGGTCACAACGAGTGGTTATATTAGCGGAAGATTGGGGAAGGAGCTTGCAACTCTAGACTCCATTTCGGAGCTTCACGAGTGGAGAGAGGCAAATCGCAGCTGGATATCCTAGAACACAAAATCATGAAACGCTTTCTGAATAGGCGTTTGGTCACCACGTGAGGCCACATGTGAAAGGAAAGGGCTTATCCAGAAAGGAAAAAATGCTCACTGTGAAGTTTTCCTTAGGAAGACAGAAGGCGTGAAATGCATGAATGTGCAAATATTTTCTCAGTAACTTCCATAAGTACATGACTGTGACTGCCAGAGGAGCTGAAGAGTCTCTAGGTAACTTCTAGTGGAGTGTAGACTCATTATAGAGGCAAATAACAGATGGAAAAACGTCTAAGTATGTTACAACTAGTGAAGCCAAAGGATCTAAGTACAACGACCAATGATGATGAACACATTGAAGAGTAGGCAGTGACATAGCGCATGAAGCATGCTGAGGGTGCACAAAGACTATAAAAAATGTAGAATCAAGAAGAGATTGTGCTATTATTTTTTAGAGTGATTTATGCACGTAGAATCATTTAGTCTAGAGGAGAAAAAGCACAGCAGAAGCAAGGAACAAAGATGCATATCTGAGATAGTAAAAGAAGGTCGAGGAGCACAGGTAGAGATAAAGCAGAGGATCAAAAATCTCAAGAAGATGAGGGCAAAGAGACACTAATGTAGACAGAGCAGAGTAGTGTAGTAGAACAATGATGAAACTGGTAATCCATTGATAACTATTGAATCAATGTAATAAATTCACAGAAAGCAAAGATTTATATTTCAGGGTGGTAGCGAGGTGCTAGGGAGGATTGTGGTCCTCTGAGTTTCAAATGGGTGCTTGAACACTGGGAGTTGTAGCTTCCATCTGGTTGTAGCCAGAAAATCTAGGGAGGTAGGGTGGTGCAAGGGAGAACTATTGTTCTCTGTTATACATGTTGGTGCCTATGTGACTGGAAGTTGGTGCTTCCATCCAGTTGGTGTTGGGACACTCAAGGAGTTGGTTCTTCCTTCTAGTGGGTGATAGAGAAACTAGAGAGTTGGTGCTCTCGACAATTTTCAATCTTGCAAAAAGGAGGTTGTAGCCTCAAGAGGAGTTGGAGCTCCCAAGAATGATAATGCACAGAATACAAAGATTACTTATCATGTCAAGAAGAAGAGGTTTTTACCCTTTATGGGTTTCCTTAGGAAATATTTCTCTCTATGTATTTCATGTGTGTGATTGATGTTGAATGTTCTATTGCTTACTTCCATGCATTATTATGATTTTCATCAAGCACTCTGTAAAGAGTTTAAAATAATCATAATTGCTTAAGCACGGTAACAACTGATTCACCCCCCCCTCTCAGTTGTCCAACAATTGGTATCAGTTTCGATTCCTTTTATCTAAAGGTAGATCAGTAAGCTTAAACATGTCAATCCATGAAGGAACATCAACCAATAAGGCTCCCATGTTCAATGGAACAAACTTTGCCTTCTGGAAAGTTAGGATGAGAACCTATATAATGGCTTTAGGTGCATATGTCTAGGATGTGGTAGAGACTGGTTATGTGAATCCATTTGTACTAGCTAATAAGGATGACAAGCTAGAGTTCAGCTTCAACTCTAAGGCTATGAATGTTATTATGAGTGGGCTTGCAGAAGAAGAATTTGTAAAAGTTATGCATTTAGAAACTGCCAAAGACATGTGGGACAAATTCATTAGTAGTTATGAAGGTAATGAGAAGGTAAAATATGACAAGCTTCAAACCTATAGAGTACAGTTTGAACAACTACAGATGAAATAAGATGAAACTATTGGGAAGTACTTCCTGAGAGTTGAAGAACTAGTAAATGCAATGAAAGCACTTGGTGAAAAAAGTGAGGAACCCTCTTTAGTTCAGAAAATTTTGAGATCGTTGCCAGATAGGTTCAACCCAAAGGTCTCAGCTATAGAAGAACTCAATGATCTAAAAAATTTGGCTTTTGATCAACTTCTAGGAACGTTGATTGCATATGAAATGAGAATAGTTAAAGATAAACCCACCTCTAGAGAAGCATCATTTAAAGCAGAAAGGAATGAATATTACGAGCCTGATGAAATTGAAGAAAAATTCATGAGAACACTAAAGAAAGGATCAGGAAAGTACCAAGGCAAGTTTCCCTTCAAATGTTTTAACTGTGGAAAGATAGGTCACTTTGCATCTAAATGTCCACACAAGAAACAAGATCAGAACTTTGAAGGTGAAAAGAAGTTCAAACCCAAGAGATTTGGTAAAAAGAAAATTTTATGTGTAAACGATGATAACTCTTCAGAGGATACAGATAGTGACTCCTCATGTGAAGATAAGGTCAATGAATTTATGCTTATGGCCCAAGAGGATTATGATAATAAAGGCACAAGAAGTAATGCTGACGATCAAGATGTTGCAGTTGACCTGGAAGGAGAACTGATCAATGCATTAGAAGAGATTGACCAACTCTGAATTAAGAAGAGAAAGCAAAAACAATTGTTGATACAGTTCAAGAAAGGTAGTAAAGAACCTGATGAAGAATTTTCCCTACTAAAAGTGGAATTAGAAGAGGAAAAGAAAATCGAAGACATTGTGAAACAACAGTTATCAAAAAAGAAGGCAAGATCTGAAGCTCTGGAGGAAGAAGTAGTGAAAACTAGGAAAGAGTTGGAGAAGTTTCAAGCCTTGTATCATCAGAATCTGTCAAATATCAAAGCCTCAAAAGGATTGGCCACCATTCTGAATCAACAAAGGAACCCAAAGCTGAAAACAGGTCTAGGTTATGAAGAGGGATCAAGTAGTGGTCAGCCAAGCAACAAAGAACCCATCAAGTTTATCAAATCTACAACCTATGACAATAGTAAACCTACAGAAACAAAAGAAGATAATCAACTGCCCAAGAGAAGTAAAGGAAAAGGTACCAGAACTAAAATTGTAGATCAAAGAAATAATACACTCTCTGCTCAAAGAAATCATCAGCATGGAAGAAATCGACCTTCTCAAAG
>JASDQU010738894.1:433013-445435 GCA_032191745.1 Picea mariana
CCTCTTTTTCTTGATATGATAAGTAATCTTTATATTCTGTACATTATCATTCTTGGGAGCTCCAACTCCTCTTGAGGCTACAACCTCCTTTTTGAAATCTTGCAACTTTCTAAGAGCACCAACTCTCTGGTTTCTCTAGCACCCACTAGAAGGAAGCACCAACTCCTTGAGTGTCCCAGCACCAACTGGATGGAAGCACCAACTTCCAGTCACACAGGCACCAACCTGCATAACAGAGAACAATATTTCTCCCTTGCACCACCCTACCTCTGTAGATTTTCTGGCTACAACTAGATGGAAGATACAACTCCCAGTGTTCAAGCACCCATTTGAAACTCAGAGGACAACAGTCCTCCATAGCACTTCCCTACCACCTTGAAATATAAAAATTTTCTTTCTGTGAATTTATTACAGTGATTCAATAGTTATCAATGGCTTACCAGTCTCATCATTGTTCTTCTACACTGCTCTGCTCTATCTGCATCAGTGTCTCTCTTCCTGCATATTCTTGAGATTTTTTATCTTCTGCTTTATCTTTCCCTGTGCTTCTCAAACTTCTTTTACTGCCTCAGATATGCATCTTTGTTCCTTGCTTCTACTGTGATTTTTTTCCTCTAGACTGAATGCTTCTACCTGCATAAATAACTCTCAAAAATAACAACATAATCTCTTCTCAATTCTGCATTTTTTATAGTCTCTTTGCACCCTCTGCATGCTTCATGCGCTATGCCACTGCCTACTCTTCACTGTGTTCATCATCACTGGATGTTGTACTCGGATCCTTTGGCTTCACTGGTTGTAACAGACTTAGACGCTTTTCCATTTGTTAGTCGCCTCTATAATGAGTCTACGCTCCACTGGAAGTTACCTAGAGACTCTTCATCTCCTCTGGTAGTCACAGTCACACCCTTCTGGCAGTTACTGAGAAAATCTTCGTGCGTTCATGTGTTTCGCACCTTCTGTCTTCCTAAGGAAAACTTCACAGTGGGTGTTTTTGCCTTTCTGGCTAAGCCCCTTCCTTTCATATGTGGCCTCAGGCGATGACCAAACGCCTATTTAGAAAGTGTTTCATGATTTCGCGTTTTGGGATATCCAGTTGCGAATTTCCTTGCTCCACTCATGAAACTCCGAAATGGAGTCTATCATTTCTAACTTCTTCCCCAATCTTCCGCTAATATAACCACTCATTCTGACCACAACCCCATTCGAAAAATAATTTTGTGATTTCACACTTTGGGGATTCTCCCGTGAGTCCTTTGACTCCTCTAACTCTCGGTACCTGAAATGGAGCCTAGTTATGCTAGATACTTCCACTGACGTGACCACTGGCGATGACCAGGGGCCATGCACGAGGGTGCTTCGTGATTTTTCACTTCGGGGATTCTCCCGTGAGTCCCTTGACTTCTCCAACTCTCAGTACCTGAAATGGAGCCTATCTATGCTAGCTCCTTCCACTCATGTGACCATGAGATATGAACACTCACTAATCATTTGAGCGCTTCGCTCTTTGGATCAACGATCGATATTTCTCGTTGATCCAATGGCTATCCTCCGCTCCGGGACTTCAGTCTTCGGGACTTTGGGGGACTTTTGATGATAAAACTCTTGAAGCAAAACTCCCAGAGTGACGTCACTCGATGACGTGACATGATCCGTGTGGCTACCACATGCCATTTAGAATTGTGATTTCCAGGGTCCTGAAATGCCGAATCATTTTTACACTTGTCATTGTCTGATCGTGCCATGTTTCATTTCTGACATAGTATTCCACTTGTCCTTGCTGAGATGGTCTGTCATGATCTACCTCCTAGATCTAACGGCCCAGATTAGTCCTCGATCCAATGGCTAAGATTATATCGCGATTTCACATATTGCGAGTTCGAGGGGTTAGGGCACCTCCTTCTTTTGACCTTTTAGTTAGCGAAATGTTGAACTTTAGCCACGTGTCCTGCCCGATGATGGATGGTCCTCCTGTTTTCAAAACTTTGTAAGCCCGCTTCACCTTACACTTTAAATATCATGCAGGTTGTCCTAGATCCAATGACGGTCGATGCCCGCGCTCAGATCTAACTCTCGAGATCTATTCTCCAGTTCTGCACATTCCTCTTGTCTGAATTCAGATCTGACGGTGATCGGGAATTATGAATGGGTGATCCAACGATCACAGTTTCTATTTACTATTACACTTCTGATCTTTCCATGCCATCATTGTTTCTAGTCTTCCTCTTTTGCATGTTTTCCATCGTTGTTCTTGCCATCAATGACAAGATCACTCCCAACTGTAAAGCTGCCAACATCGATGTTGTTCTTGCTTGTAACCATACCATCGTCATTGTTGTTCTTGCTATCAATGAAAAGCATGCTCTTCCTGTAAACATACCAACAATCTCCCCCTTTGGCATTGATGGAAACCTTGAACGACTGCGCTAATCTATTTGGACCTCCAGTTATAGCATATGATCTGGACCACTCATTTTCTCCCCCCTTTGACATCAATGTCAAAGAAAACATGATCGCCCTGAGCTATTGCATTATTTTGTGAAGGTATCAGATATTCAACCAACACATACTCCCCCTGACATGATGTACTCTCTTAGGTTGATAATGGGGTCACGCCCAACTTCTGGCATAGATACTCAAACTGAGCTTTTGCAAGCGGTTTAGTGAAGATATCAAAAAGCGGTTTAGTGAATTGGGATCGGTGCAATACATTTTACTTCTAGGTCTGCAAGTGTCTAAATCATCCACAATACTTGAGTGCAGCATGTAGCAGCTGCAATGTATTCAGATTTTGTAGTTGATAAGGAAATGGAACCTTGCTTCTTGCTTAACCATGATACAAGGGAATCTCCTAAGAAGAATGCACCTCCACTCGTGCTTTTCCTTTCATCCACATAATTAGCCCAATCAACATTTGAATAGATTGATAGTTGAAAAATATGAGTCCTAGGATACCATAGGCCATAGTCCATTGTTCCTTTCAAGTATCTGAATATTCGTTTGACAGCTAACAAATGAATCTGTTTAGGTGTGGCCTGATACTTTCCTACTATTCCAACAACATGCATTATGTATGGACGAGATGTTGTGATATACAATAGGCTTCCTATCATAGACCTATATGAACTCTGATCAACATCAGGTGAATCATCATCCTTGCTTAACTTACATCTAGTGACCATAGGTGTGCTCATAGGTTTAGAATCTTCCATTTGAAACCTTTTCAACATTTCCCTTAGATATTTTTCTTGAGAAATAAATATTCCTTCAAACCTCTGAGTAATTTGTAGGCCAAGAAAAAATGGCAGTTTCCCTATCATAGACATTTCAAATTCAGATTGCATGGCAGAAGAAAACCATTTTACCAATGAATCATTATTACTACCGAAGATGATGTCATCAACATAGACCACCACAATGAGCAGATCATTACCTTTTGTTTTGATATATAGATTGTTGTCAATTGTTCCTCTCTTGAACCATTTGTATTGTAGATATGTATCCAATCTGTGATACCAGGCACGAGGGGCTTGTTTCAACCCATATAAATCTTTCTTCAGCTTGCAGACAAGGTCAGGCTTATCTGATAGTTGGAAACCCTCTGGTTGTTCCATATAGACTTCTTCGTTTAAATCTCCATTTAGAAAAGATGACTTGACATCCATTTGATAGACTTTAAACTGCTTATGACAAGCATAGGAAAGAAACATTCTAATAGCTTCTAGTCTTGCTACGGGTGCAAATGAATCATTATTACCACCGAAGATGATGTCATCGACATAGAACACCACAATGAGCAAATCATTACCTTTTATATATATATATATATATATATATATATATATATATATAGATTGTTGTCAACTGTTCCTCTCTTGAACCCTTTGTCTTGTAGTTACATATCCAATCTGTGATACCAGGTACGAGGGTACGAGGGGCTTGTTTCAACCCATATAAATCTTTCTTCAACTTGCAGACAAGGTCAGGGTTATCTGACAGTTGGAAACCCTCTGGTTGTTCCATATAGAATTCTTCATTTAAATCTCCATTTAGAAAAACTGACTTGACATCCATTTGATAGACTTTTAACTGTTTATGACAAGCATAGGCAAGAAACATTCTAATAGCTTCTAGTCTTGCTACGGGCGCAAATGTTTCATCAAAATCCAGTCCTTCTATTTGAGCATACCCTTTACAGACCAATCTGGCTTTATTCTTGACAATTTGTCCTTACTCATTCATCTTATTTTTGTAGATCTATTTTGATCCTATTATATTTTTGTTTGTTGGCCTAAGAACTAGGTCCCAAGTGTCATTCTTTTCAATCTGGTCCAGTTCCTCATTCATAGAGTTTAACCAATTTACATCTTTACTGGCCTCAATGAATTTCTTGGGTTCCACCATGGATACGAAGGCTATATGTGATTGCTCAGTGTTTTTTTATTATCTTTTTCCTTGTTTGTACACCTTTGTCTTTTTCACCAATTATATGGCTTGTAGGATGATTCTTTTGAGTAATTCTGGAGGAAGAATTTGATGTTGTCTTCTAATTTGAGTCTGCATGAATATTTTCATCTTCATCTGACTCAGAGTCTTCTTGTTCTAATTCTTGGACTTGTTCAGCTTCAACTTCATCTATATTCTTTGTTGTTGATTTAGTATTGTTCACCTCTCTTATTGGGATTCTTTCATCAACTTTTATGTCAATACAGTAAACCAATTTATGCAGCCTCTTATTATAGCATCTGTATCCTTTACTGTTTGTAGCATACCCTAAGAAGATGCCTTCATAAGCCCTATCATCGTACTTGCCAAGGTTCTTATCATTATTTTTTATGTAACACTTACTCCCAAATACTTTGAAGTGTTCGATTGAAGCAGGTCTCCCATACAACAGTTCATAAGGTGTCTTGTCACTGTGTGGTCTGAGGTGGGCTTTATTAAGAACATGGACTGCTGTGTGTATTGCTTCTACCTAGTAGGTTTGACCAATGTTCTTCTCATTCATCATTGACCTGACCATTTGCTGCATTGTTCTGTTTTGCCTCTCAACTACTCCATTTTGTTGTGGAGTTCTTTGGATTGTGTATTCTCTCTTGATCCCATGTTTATCACAGAATTCCTTGAAATAACTTGACATGAATTCTCCTCCTCTATCTGACCTTACTGCCTTTAACCTGTTGCCTGATTGATTCTCAGTTAAGGCTTTAAATATTTTAAATTTCTCAAATGCTTCATCTTTTTCTTTGAGAAAGGCAACCCAAGTAAGTCTGAAGTAATCATCAATGATCAGCATGAAGTAGTTTTCTTTTCCTGTGCCTTCCTGTCTTGATGGTCCACATAATCCATATGAAATAGTTGGAGTGGTTTCGCTGTTGGATTAGAGCTCTTGGATTTAAACTATGTCCTGGTTAGCTTTCCTACTTGGCAGGGTTTANAAGATTTTTGAGCTTGATTAAGTGATCAAAGTTTAGATGTCCAAGTCTCCTATGCCATAACCATGTCTCATCATGTTTGCTTAGATGACACTCTTCTCTATCTTCTTTCAGCACATATACATTATTTTTTTTCCTTATGCCTTTAGCCACCACTTGTCATGAGTTTACAGACTTTATCTTGCAGTCCTTGGAAGTGAACACCACTTCACATCCTCTGTCACACATTTGACTTACACTGAGCATATTATGTTTCAGCTCATCTACAAGAAAAACATTTTGGGATTTTCCTTTTCCATTACTTAAACTCACCATCCCTTTACCCTTGATTTTACCTGGAGCATGATTTCCAAAGGTTACATTCCTGATTTACTTTCACTTAGAGATAGAAACTTACCTTTGTCTCTCATCATATGTTTGAAGCATCCATTATCTCTATACCAAGGGTTCTTTTGTCTTTGAGCTAACAACACTAATCCACACTTGTCACTTTCTTTCTTCTTCCAAACCTTGACATTTTTAGCAGAGGGATTCAAATCTGGTTCATAGTTCTTTAAGCGACAGTCAGTAGCTTTATGTCCATAATTATGACAGATGCAGGGATGATTTTAAGGATGGAAATTTATTTTAAAATGTAGAAACCTTAGTGAATCTTACTAATCCTTCATATGCCAACTATAAATGTTTGGTGATATTTTTGTAAAAATATTCAAATTTCTAAGGATTTATATAGTTTTTATAAAATTTTGGCGATTTTTAAGGTAAAATAAGTTTATCCTATAGAATTTGGGCGAATCATTTTTAAAATAACGAATCTCGTTTTTGGAAAGACCATGGAAAATTAGCCCATGAGCTAAATTTAGCCCCTAAAATCATCCATGGACAGATGTAACATTCTGGTTCGTTGAATAAAGGATCATAACGATTGTTATGCTTAACCTGCGTCCTTTTCCCAGCCATCAAGTGATTTGTAGTCTGTGGTGGTTTGTTACTTGGTTGTCTCATTCTTTGTTGTGGCAGATATCTATACCTTGAATGTCTTGATTGCTCATATCTAAATTTTAAAGAATATTTTACAACTTTATGACCAAAGTTAGAACAGAAAAAACAATATCCATAGAAAAATTCTTCGTACCTGGAAAATGTATGTCTTCTTTGAGAAGGTCGATTTCTTCCATGCTGATGATTTCTTTGAGCAGAGAGTGTATTATTTCTTTGATCTACAATTTCAGTTCTGGTACCTTTTCCTTTACTTCTCTTGGGCAGTTGATTATCTTCTTTTGTTTCTGTAGGTTTACTATTGTCATAGGTTGTAGATTTGACAAACTTGATGGGTTCTTTGTTGCTTGGTTGACCACTACTTGATCCCTCTTCATAACCCAGACCTGTTTTCAACTTTGGGTTCCTTTGTTGATTCAGAATGGTGGCCAATCCTTTTGAGTCTTTGATATTTGACAAATTCTGATGATACAAGGCTTGAAACTTCTCCAACTCTTTCCTAGTTTTCACTACTTCTTCCTCCAAAGCTTTAGATCTTGCCTTCTTTTTTGATAACTGTTGTTTCATAACTTCGATTTTCTTTTCCTCTTCTAATTCCACTTTTAGTAGTAAAAAGTATTCATCAGGTTCTTTACTACCTTTCTTGAACTGTATCAACAATTGTTTTTGCTTTCTCTTCTTAATTCTGAGTCTGACAATCTCTTCTAGTGCATTGATCAGTTCTCCTTCCAAGTCAACCGCAACTTCTTCATCGTCAACATTACTTCTTGTGCCTTTATTATCATAATCCTCTTGGGCCATAAGCATAAATTCATTAACCTTATCTTCACATGAGGAGTCACTATCTGTATCTTCTGAAGAGTTATCATCATTTACACATAAAATTTTCTTTTTACCAAATCTCTTGGGTTTGAACTTCTTTTCACCTTCAAAGTTCTGATCTTGTTTCTTGTGTGGACATTTAGATGCAAAGTGACCTATCTTTCCATAGTTAAAACATTTGAAGGGAAACTTGCCTTGGTACTTTCCTGATCCTTTCTTTAGTCTTCTCATGAATTTTTCTTTAATTTCATCAGGCTCATAATCTTCATTCCTTTCTTCTTTAAATGATGCTTCTCTAGAGGTGGGTTTATCTTTAACTATTCTCATTTCATATGCAATCAATGTTCCTAGAAGTTGATCAAAAGCCAATTTTTTTAGATCATTGAGTTCTTCTATCGCTGAGACCTTTGGGTTGAACCTATCTGGCAGCGATCTCAAAATGTTCTGAACTAAAGAGGGTTCCTCACTTTTTTCACCAAGTGCTTTCATTGTACTTACTAGTTCTTCAACTCTTAGGAAGTACTTCCCAATAGTTTCATCTTATTTAATCTGTAGTTGTTCAAACTGTACTCTATAGGTTTGAAGCTTGGCATATTTTACCTTCTCATTACCTTCATAACTGCTAATGAGTTTGTCCCACATGTCTTTGGCAGTTTCTAAATGCATAACTTTTACAAATTCTGCTTCTGCAAGCCCACTCAGAATAGCATTCATAGCCTTAGCATTGAAGTTGAAATCTAGCTTGTCATCCTTATTAGCTAGTACAAATGGCTTCACATAACTAGTCTCTACCGCATCCTAGACATCTGCACCTAAAGCCATTATGTAGGTTCTCATCCTAACTTTATAGAAGGAAAAGTTTGTTCTATTGAACATGGGAGCCTTATTGGTTGATGTTCCTTCATGGATTGACATGTTTAAGCTTACTGATCTACCTTTAGATAAAAGGAACTGGATCTGATACCAATTGTTGGACAACTGAGAGGGGGGGCGGCGAGGGGGGGTGAATCAGTTGTTACCGTGCTTAAAAAATTATGCTTATTTTAAACTCTTTACAGAGCACTTAATGACAATCACAATAATGCAAGGAAGTAAGCAATAGAACATTCAGCATCAATCACACACATGAAATACACAGAGACAAATATTTCTTGAGGAAACCCATAAAGGGTAATATATCTTGATATGATAAGTAATCTTTGTATTCTGTACATTATCATTCTTGGGAGCTCCAACTCCTCTTGAGGCTACAACCTCCTTTTTGCAAGCTTGAAAATTGTCGAGAGCACCAACTCTCTGGTTTCTCTAGCACCCACTAGAAGGAAGCACCAACTCCTTGAGTATCCCAACACCAACTGGATGGAAGCACCAACTTCCAGTCACACAGGCACCAACATGTATAACAGAGAACAATAGTTCTCCCTTGCACCACCCTACCTCCCTAGATTTTCTGGCTACAACCAGATGGAAGCTACAACTCCCAGTGTTCAAGCACCCATTTGAAACTCAGAGGAAAACAGTCCTCCCTAGAACCTCGCTACCACCCTGAAATATAAATCTTTTCTTTCTGTGAATTTATTACATTGATTCAATAGTTATCAATGGCTTACTAGTTTCATCATTGTTCTGCTACATTTCTCTGCTCTGTCTACATCAGTGTCTCTCTGCCCTCGTCTTCTTGAGATTTTTGATCTTCTTCTTTATCTCTACCTGTGCTCCTCGACCTTCTTTTACTATCTCAGATATGAATCTTTGTTCCTTGCTTCCGCTATGCTTTTTCTCCTCTAGACTGAATGATTCTACCTGCATAAATCACTCTCAAAAATAACAGCACAATCTCTTCCCGATTCTACATTTTTTATAGTCTTTGTGCACCCTCTACATGCTTCATGTGCTATGTCACTGCCTACTCTTCAATGCGTTCATCATCATTGGTCATTGTACTTAGATCCTTTGGCTTCACTAGTTGTAATAGACTTAGACATTTTTCCATCTATCAGTCGCCTCTATAATGAGTCTATGCTCCACTGGTAGTTACCTAGAGACTCTTCGGCTCCTCTGGCAGTCACAGTCATGTCCTTATGGAAGTTACTGAGAAAATCTTTGCGCATTCATGCGTTTTGCGCCTTCTGTCTTCCTAAGGAAAACTTCATAGTGAGAATTTTTGCCTTTTTGGCTAAGCCCTTTCCTTTCACATGTGGCCTCACGTAGTGACCAAACGCCTATTCAAAAAGGGTTTCGTGATTTTGTGTTATGGTATATCCAGCTGCAAGTTGCCTCTCTCCACTCTTGAAGCTCTGAAATGGAGTCTAGCGTTGCAAGCTCCTTCCCCAATCTTCCGCTAATATAACCACTCGTTGTGACCACATCCCCATTCAAAAAATCATTTCATGATTTCGCACTTTGGGGATTCTCTCGTGAGTCCCTTGACTCCTCCAACTCCCAGTACCTGAAATGGAGCCTAGCTATGCTACCTCCTTCCACTCACATGACCATCGGTGGTGACCAGGGGCCAAGCATGAGGGTGCTTCGTGATTTCTCACTTTAGGGATTCTCCCATGAGTCCCTTGACTCCTCCAACTCCCGGTACCCAAAATGGAGCCTAGCTATACTAGCTCCTTCCACTCATGTGACCATGAGATATGACCACTCGCTAATCATTTGAGCGCTTCACTCTCTGGATCAATGGTCGAGATTTCTCGTTGATCCAATGACTATCCTCCGCTCTGGGACTTTAGTCTTTGGAACTTTGGGGGAGTGTTGATGCTTAAACTCTCGAAGCAAAAATCCCAGAGTGACGTCACTCTTGCGTCACTCGATGACATGACATGATCCATGTGGCTGCCATGTGTCACTCATAATTGTGATTTCCGGGTTCCTGAAATGTCAATTCATCTTGACACTTGTCGATGTCTGATCGTGCCATGTGTCATTGCTGACGTAGTCTTCCACCTGTCCTTACTGACGTGGTCTGTCATGATCTACCTCCTGGATCTGACGATCCAGATTAGTCCTTGATCCAACGACTGAGATTATATCACGATTTCGCATATCGCGAGTTCGAGGGGTTAGGGTACCTCCTTCATTTGACCTTTCAGTGAGAGAAATGATAAACTTTAGCCATGTGTCCTGCTTTAGGGACTTTGTAAGCCTGCTTCACCTTACACTTTAAATATTGTGCAGGTTCTCCTGGATCCAACGATGGTCGATCCCCGCGCTCAGATCTAACACTCGAGATTTGTTCTCCATTTCTGTGCATTCCTCCTGTCTGAAGTCAGATTTGACGGTCATCTAGAATTCAGAATGGGTCATCCAATGATCATCGTTTATCTTTACTATTATGCTTATTATCTTTCCATGCCATCATCGTTGTTGATATTCCTTGCTTGCCTGTTTTCCATCATTGTTCTTGCCATCAATGACAAGCTCACTCCCAACTGTAAAGTTGCCAACATTGTTGTTATTCTTGCCTATAACCATACCATCATCATTGTTTTTCTTGCCATCAATGACAAGCACGCTCTGCCTGTAAACATTCCAACACAAAGTCCGGTTGAATGATTATGCATATAGGGATAAACCCCTTCATACTTAACATTTTTTATGATTTATTCCCAAATTCCCTGTCATGTTTCCATTAACTCCGCTCACTTCCCCCTGTTGCATAATCGTTTTGGTTATCTCTTCTTAATCTACTGCTCTTGGTTTGCTAAACCTGAGTTCCGAGTTCTAAATCTATTGAAAACAAATTTCCCTGTGGAGTCGCTAGTTTGTTGACGATTAAAATCGCAACGAGTATTTCGCCCGCAAAGTATTGCTAAAACCTATTAATTATAAGCTAATGATATATATAATACTAGTAGGTGGGACCCCCTTGTTGATTGGGAGATCAGATCTGGTTCTTATTTCATGTTATGTTTTTGTTCAACACTTCTACATAATTATACATGATTGATGAAATTGTGGTTTTATTGGTGATGGATAAAGTCTATTATGTGTTCGTTATAATTGTGACAAATGAATGATAGATAACGCATGATTTTTTTGTCGCTCTAGGCTCTAATGTCGTGATGAAATGGCTTATGATATCCATTGTTACCTTGCCATTTGATCCTTGAATTATTACTTGTGCCACCTGCAAAAGATACATGTTAGTAACCACAAATAAGAACAATTGAAAAGAAATAAAACAATATGAACAAAATCCAAAAGTAAGGAAACATGCTACTATGCTATACGATGTTGCACTATACATTTTGATGTTTGAATGGATTGTTGTTATTCCTAGCTAATGGGTTAGTGGCTATATGATTTATTGAAGTTATATGGAAACACGTGTGATATGCACTATAGTATGGTTGGTAGTGGTTAATGTGACATAGGGTGGTGCTCTTGGAAATTACTGGATGTTGGTTTCGATGCATGGTTGAATTGAATGAGTTAATGGATTAGTGGGCTAGTGTGTACTAAGGTATTGAATGACTGGAGGGTGGAGGCAACGTGAATTTACTGCACATCACTCCATACCCCTTCCATTGGTCGTCACCTTGGCTATTGTTCAATTGTGTTCATTGTGGCTAAGCTCCGATTTTCAAGCAGAGGAAGAACTGTTCAGCCAAGCTCGTGTTTTTAAGGTTTTCATGGTTACAAGTATGTATTTCTCCATCCATGAACCCTCTCTAGTTATGAAATAGATATTTTCTCAGAGATGTATGGGTTTGTGCCTTCCTTAAGTCTGACAACTGTGTAAAATTGTGATATTTTTTCTAGAATGAATGGATGGTGTGGTTTCATTGCAATAATGTTTGAAGTTACAATTTCATTGATCTTTCCAAGTTTAGAAGCCATGAAGGTTCTCTGTTATCCTTATTGTTCTTGGTTGAAGGGGTCTCATTTGGGTATGGGTTCGTTCATGTTACTAGTGTTTGTGCAGTGGGTTATGATATCCGTTATGCCAAAGGGCTTGCTTAAAGTTGATTTCTATCTCCCATCTTTATTTTATCTCAGCATTCTTCAATTGATTGGGAAAACCATGAGGGTTATACCCAGTGCGTTCTAAGTATTTTTACAGGACCAAAACAAATGCTTTCTCCTCTATTCATAATCTCTCCTATCACGGTAATTTTCATCCTATCTGTGAAGTTATTGGTGGTATACACTGTGTGT
>JASDQU010738894.1:445510-459574 GCA_032191745.1 Picea mariana
GGGGGGGGTGCAGTTGAATCTAGTCTCCCTGTGTTGGTCCATAGAGAAAACCCTTGATTTCTCAAGCCCATTTTTTTTATAGAGTTAACCATTGTGTCTGGTCAAGTATGCTTTTTATTGTTATGAGTTGGTGGTGCATCGTCGACAGTGTTATATTGTTGGCTCGTCTCTGATGATTATGTCGACAATGGTTTTGGTTAATTGGTTGATTGGAAAATGAGATTGGATATATAGTCGTTGTCTTTTACATTGTGATCAATAAATTTTTAACCCAAAATTAGTTTTAAGTTGATTAAGTCACAACAATGCTTTTTGCGTGATGCGTGGATATGTGTGGCCTTCCTACAACATGTTGGGTTGAATTAATGGTTGTTGTGACTGTGTTTTTAAATTACCAAATGGGAGTATTGAAATTGCAATAGTTGTGGCATGGGTATCCACTATATATTCTTTGGATATTACTTGATCTCACCTTCAAATATTGTCACGTGTTTTTAAACAATATGTTTTGTTGCAATTTGATCGATTTGAAAAATGGGGTTAGGCATATTGTCGTTGTCTCCCTTTATTAGATTGATAGCTCAACATCGTTGATGTTTATATTCAGATTAATTAAACATGTGTTGTCAGAAAGATGCTCTTGTGTTGGTTGAATGGTCTGGGTATCCTACAACATCGTATAAATTGAAAGGGTGATTGTTGTGCAGTTAAATGGCAAGTCAGGGTAGAATGAGGATTGTGTTTTGACCGTCCACTATGTATGGATGATGGATATCATGAATTGTTTCATAAATGGACATGGATTTTGTGACAATATGATCTCATTACAACTTAATTATTAAATGAACTTGAGAAATGGAATCGAGTGTGATTTTAGTATCTGTGTTTGATTTGAAGAAATGATTCATGTACAAGGGTTAATGTTTTGATGAAATAGATTGGAGCAATTGATTGTGTCTTCATTTAGAAACTATTTTAAAATTATCTAGAATGATTGAGAAGAAATAGAACTCTTACAGGTTGTTGTGGAAGGAATATCATTTGTTTTGATGACACTGTGTTAATGGTTTAATTGTGAATAGTGAGCAAATAATACACAAAATTGATTGAGTTATACACAGTGGTTGTTAAATTAAACACATTGATTATTTGGTTGGTGTTGGACCTTTTGCATTGATATAGAATGATTATGGATTACTTAATTAATTTTATGAACATTATCTGCTCTCCTCCCTACCATTATTTCACTTTTCACTAATTACAATCCCCTTGCCTTCCCATATCCATTTTTCAGTCCCTGTTCTTAAACTTTAATTATGGATAAGTTAATTCTGTATTGTAACAGTTTGAAATCATAGTTTCTTGGATGGATTTCAGCGACATGTTCCTTGGTTTACATTACAGTTGATTGTGTGTTGTGTGTGAGCAGTAACCATGTTTTTTTCCCCTCATTTTATCATTTTTTTCACTCAATACAAACCCCTCGCATATCCCAGGACCTTTTCTTCACTCCCTTGCTCATTGACAATAGTTAAACAATTTGTATGGATTGGATTGCATGAGTCTGATATGTTGTTGAGCCAAAATATATTTCATATCTTGAAAGAGTTGTCATGTATGGTTGTGAAAGGGACTATTTGCTAATCCATTATGCATGCATGAATGAGCTCTTCAACAAGAGGCTGAAAACCGAGGCCCGGGATGCCCCTGTCAATGGGAAAACCACTTCTGCCCCTTCCTCACCTTCAAATGATTCTAATAAATCTGTGTCTTTCCACATGCATTGGAGGGACGAATGCTCTCATTTGATCAGCGCGATGAGACCTAAAGGCTACACACAACTTAAGGCAAATTCAGAAGGATTAAAAGGTGATAACAACAACAAGGGAAAGATTGTCTCAGAGACTAGAAAATATGGATTTTAAGTTTTATTTATTTATTGTTGAGAACAATTGACTTCAAATTTTCGAACAACATGCTTTTTGGATATATTGGTAATATATTTTGGAAATAATTGAAAATATCATTGAGATCATTGTCAAATATGAATGTGGTGATGGGAGTTGCAAGGAGGAATGTTTTGTTTAATTAACTAGTTATGTTATGATTGTTAAGAACTAAAGGGAGTCACAAGGGGTCCCACCTACTATTTATTATTTATTTATAATCCTTATTATAATTATTACTTTCCCCCCTAACTAAAAATTTGGTTGAGTTTTTAATTAACTTAACTAATGAGGTGGTTCAACTACTTCAACCAATTCTAATTTTCTTAAAGGCAAAAGGAAAGGGGGGAACAAGGGGAGGATAGAAGGATAAGAATACTAAGGTTTGCTCTTTGAGTTTATGTTGAGATAGTTCAGTTTTCATTCATTCTTTAATTGATCATAAGACTAATTATTTTTTATGATAGCAGGGTTTTATTGTAGACAACAAGATTCAAGGTTGAATTATGTTGTGCAGAGTCGAGTGGGAAGCAATATGTGGCAAGCTGATCTAGATTTAGAGTTCAGTTTTTTGGTTTTCTGTTGGAGGTCCTTTTGTATGTTTCATTGGGGACATCTAAGTTTGACTTTGGGCCAAAACTTCTTCACAAAAATTTGTAAAGAGAATGACTCTTTGATAAATTGGAATGAAATAATTGATTGCTTTATGTCTCATGTGTCTTGATTATCTTCTTGGTGTCTTTACTTCTATCTCTACATTTATTTCAACAACCGTTATATTCAGAAAATCATATAAATAATGAATTTTCCAGCAAGCTTTTATTTATAAAAGACTAGCCTAAGAACTTGTAATCAATACTTGTGAGTTGGGATATTATTTTTGATGGCTATAAACATAGGGTGACATTCTCATCTATTTTTCTTTAGCCAAGCAGAACCTGAAAATGCTTGAGTAAGATCATTTCATATATTTTCCTCAACAACTTGCACAATTGATGGACTGGCATGCAAAGAATAGGAGTCAAGGTGGATTCATGCGAATTCCGGCTGACTCTGAAGCATTGAAACACATAGAGGAAAAATGGCCAAGAAAATTCAAAGATGAACCCCGTAGTATCAGGTTTGGTCTTGCAATTGATGGAGTGTGCCCATTTTCTTTCATGAGCTCAGATTATAGTGTTTGGCCAATTAGATTGATAGTATACAATATTACCCCATGGATGAGTGTTAGAAAGGATCACCTTATGTTGACTCTCATTGTTCCAGGAAAACATCAAGTTAAAAACATGGATGTTTATCTTGCGCCTTTTATTGATGAGATGCAACTGCTATGGAAAGGCATAAGAATGTATGACATATCACGTCCTCCATAAAATAGGTCCTTCATTTTGTATGGTGTGCTATGTTGGACTATTCATGATTTCCCGGGACTTTGTGTTTGTTCCGGTAAGACAATTTTTTTTACGTATTTACACTAATAATGTTTTTTCATCCCAGCTCTCATACTCAATTTTATACTATTATTTTTATGTTATTAACCTTACTTATTGAATTGCAGGGCTTCAAACAAAGGGGATATTTGCATGTCCAAGATGTGCAAAGGAATTTCAGGGGAGGTATTCTAAAGATCTACATAAATTTATTTATGCAAACAACATGGTTTTTATACCACCATATCATAGATTTAGAAACCTCCTTAAGAATCAATTTGATGCAAAATTTGAAAATAGAGGTCCTCCCATGATTATGGGTCCAACTAATTGGCTTAAGAAGTATGAAGATGCTGAATTGAAAGCTTGGCAGGATTTTTTTGATGGGGGTGATTCTATTGAAGAACCAGAACAAGTTGTAATTAAGATGCCAGAAGGGATGAAAAGGAAATCCATATTTTATGATCTCCCTTACTGGAAGGATCTATTAATATCTCACCTATTATATCCTATGCACATATTCAAAAATGTCCCAGATTCAATATTTAGACATATATCAGGAAAAGAGAAGGACACCTTGTCTTCGAGGAGAGATATTGCTCTTTCGCATACCAAATTAGATAGAAAACATTTGTGGCCAAACAGGGAAAATGAATAATATGCATAAACTCCATGGATTTTGAAAAAGAAAGAGCTAGACCAACTAAAAAATGCCATACGTTCAATAAGGACACCTATTGGCTATGGTTCATCATTGGTTAAAGCTTTTACAACTGATGGACATATTACAGGATTTAAAACACATGATTTTCATAATTTTATGAAGGTATTATATATCATCATTTATATATTATGATACTCTATTGTGTGACAAAAATAACTAATGACCTTTCATAAATGTGTTTGACAACATATCATGCCATTGGAAATTAGAGGGGATTCATGTCTTACTGTTGACTTGAGGAATGCCATAAGTGAATTGTCAACATTTGCAAGGTATGTGGTATGGAATTTTCATGTGTGAGAGACATAGAGATATTGTATTTCATTTTAATTTTTTCCTAAAGGTTCATACTAATTTACTGTACTTATATTAGGTGGGTGACATCCAAGGAAATCCACGAATGTGAAGTGCCAAAATGGAAGAAGAAAATTGTAGAAATTGTATGTGTATTTGAGAACGATCTCCCTACAAGTTTCATGGACCTACAAGTCCATTTACGTATACATATAGTCGATGACATTGAATTGGCGGGTGTCATATCAACACGGTGGATTTTTTTCTTTGACAAATATATGAAAACTCTATAAATATATGTCCAACAAAAAGCACATCCAGAGGGTTGCATGGTTGAAGGGTATGTATTGAATGAAGCATTTTTCTTCCTAGGTGAATTCCTTGGTAAGGATTTCGAATGCAGGCCATGCTTCTGGGATGAAGAATGAGCATCAGATATTATTGATGGAGAAAAACCACAATCTAATGGTGTTCAAGTAGAAATTAGTAAGTAAACTCATTTTCATTGTGGTTGTTTTTATTGCAATCATTAATTTAATCTATAATTTATTTGTCAAATTAACAAAATGGCCTTTGAAGTTTGAAATAAACTTGTTGACATGTAATAGGTGTAGACAAAAGTGCTATACTCGACAAGTTCATTATGTACCACATGGAATTTATGAACAAATGGATTGATTTGTATGATAAAAAAAAGAGAAGAAGTGTTAGAAGCAAGGAAACAATTTAAGAGATCAAACCCAAGGAATACCCCACTTCCTACTAATCTACAAGGGGAATGGGGAAAATATTGCTAGAATGGGTTATTGAACAAATTCAAAATCAAATAGAAGATGCAAGTATAGATTCAAACATAACAGAAGATGAAATCAACATGTCTAGAGGATGTGAAAGAAAGGTACAGTTGGAATTTTACAAAATGTTGTGTCCTTACAGTTTTGATACTATTAACTATTTTAATATTCATCATTTTATTTATTTTAACCGAAATAATTAGTCTTTCACAGGCGAGGAAATATCCAGCAATGTGGGCATATGGTCGACGTTTTCGTGTAGAACATGTAGATGTAAAGAGACAATCCTTTGTTGGAAGTAGTCCAAAGAGGAAGGAAAGACTATTTTTGGAAAGAAAGGCATGCACGAGGAAAACGACAGCTGGAAGGAAGAGCAACACGCGCGCATGCATGGAATACCTAATGACACTAGCTTTAAGGTTTTCGTAATACATTGTAATGGATGATGATCCAAAAATGCACAAATATAGATACCTAGGTCTCATAGAGAGAGATATAGAGGTGAGTTTTGGGAAGTAGTAGTAGAGTCGGAAGATACCTTGGAGGATGGAGTCATGTTTTGATAATTAATGGTAATACTCTGTGATACGACCCAAATTTGTAAGTTGTTGAGTTGAGGAAGGCCAGAAGGGTAGATCTCGAGGGTTAGATCACAGGCTGACGAGCCTGGTGTGATCTAGTCCGCCTCATAATAGATCTCAACACGACCGAGGATGAGTTGTAAAGTGCACAAAGATGTAGTTTTGGAACTGCCATAATAAAAGAGAGGAAGAGCCAAAGAGCCAAATCTTTATGGACGTAGCCTAGGGGGTGAACCACGGTAAAACCTATGTTATGTGATTGAATGCTTGTGTTTACTTTACTATTTATGAGAAGATGTTATCATGATGAATGAATGATCTTATTACATTACATGCATAAGTGAGAATGACACTATATTTCTTTAATAAGTTAAATATAACTCTCAGTGCATACTTCACAGATCTCCACTCAATCCTGGACTGCAAACACATGAGTATTGCACTCACCCATTAAGACTATCTCAAGTGAGACTATGCAATGTACTCTATGCATTGTGTTGCCTTTTGGTTTACCAGGGGGGTCGATAGTTTTACAGGCTTTGTTGGAACCCCAGTAGACTGAACCTAGGTCAATCATGTTAAAGGTACAAACTTAGATATCAAACCAACAAATAGTTTTGTTTCCGGTTGGAACAATATAGGATTGAGTAGAGGGGATCGGTTAAAAGAGGGTAAAATATGCAAAAGGCGGGTCAAAAGAATACCAAATCGGACAACAAGAGGGTGAGAATGCACCGCTAGAAGGGGATGTTGATACTGTGGAATCCCACAAAAGCAGAGATCGAAAGATGGTTGAAGACAATGGAGCTAGAATTTGCACAGAAAGATAACAAAAACCCTATAGCAATACCACACAAATACCTTGATAAGTACATGTTTATTGATCTGGATGAAGTCTTTTTCTATGATTTTCCACATTTATTGCAGGAGTGGATATTGAGATTGAAGGATAACCACGCAACCAACCAGATCTGACAGATAGAGTGGACCCCATTTCAGATTGAGTAGTTACAGCAGGTGAATAACAAATTCACTCATGTAGTAGATTTTTGGCTTGACAGTATTGTAGCAGGCTTCATAACAAAATTTGAAGTAGATACCGTGAAGTCGTACAATGTAGTGGAGAAAGAATTTCTATGCGGGCCTCAAGGAAGGTATATTCGATCACTATATACTTCTATAAAGATATTACTATATAACAAAGGTGTAATGACAATGGCATCAGACAACTAAAATTCCCTGCGTGCATGGGGGAAGGGGGGAAGCACTGATAGAAAGAGGAGAAATGGAATGAGAATTGGATAAAGGGAAGAAGGAGGAACCCTTGGACCCAATCATGATGGATGACGATCAAATCAAGCGGATCATGGAGACATATGGAAAGACACACAATGGAGCACCCTACCAATACAAGGTGAACAATAAGAAGAGATTCATAGTCGTGAGGAAAGGATTGACAAGTGACGAAGAAGAGGTAGAGGATCTCTGGGATGTGGAGTAGATTGAGGAAATTATGTGCACAACATATGAGATGAAGACGAGAGGTCCAAAAGTGGGAATGGAAGGAAACAATCTTATCCATATTAACGTCAGTGTGGAACCCCTAAACCCATGTGTGACTAATACACCAAAAAGAACAACACCATTTAAACAACCGAATTTCGGGAGAAGAAAGACAACATGAAGTACATATAAACAAGAAACAACAACTAGAGGATCTAGTTCAGGAAGAATTAGTCAAGTATATACACCACGTGAAGGTAGTATCTCAACATTCAGGATGGTTGGACATGATCCCACCATCAGGTTACCAGAATTCAAAGGAAAAGTGTCGGAGGACCTCGAAAAGCACTTGTTTATCTGTGAGAAGATATGGGAAGTGAAACAGATCACATTAGAGGACACTAAACTTGCACAGCTATCGATTACATTAATGGATCATCCACTAGATTGGTATATGAGTTTAGTGAAAAATAATCCACCAGGGACAACCACAACAATTGCAGACATAAAAAAGTTACTGATAAATGAGTTTCAGAAGCCAAGTTCAGAGGATCAGTACATGAACGAGATGATAGAAATTAGATAGAAACCAAAAGAATCTGTATGTTAGATTGACCATAGATTCAAGCGATTGAAAGGAAAATTGAAATCTCATGACAGGTATGCAACACATGCACATGTTTGTCAATTCACTACTACCACACTTAAAATATTCACTATGACAATAGAAGTTTTAGACACAAGAAGAGGCTCTACAAGAAGCCTTACAAATGGAAGAAAACCAATATCAAAAGACAGATCCAACCATTGAAGAGCTGAAGGAGGATTTGAATAACTTAACGCCAACTAAACTAGAAAAAAGTAAGGACAAACGAGAATTTGTTTGGTGTAGCACATGCAGGATGGAAGGACACCATAAGAACGAATGTCCAACATTCGCACAGTATATGGAAACATGAATTCCAAATCCATTACCAACATGAGGACTATGGTGTGAAATTTGTAAGAAACAAGGTCACGACCCATATCACTGCCCAATGATGCAGAAATACCAGACAGTCCCAAAGAGATCATATTGCAACTTTTGCAAGTAAGTGGGCCATGATAAAAAAGACCGTAGAACCATGGATTTGATGAGAGAGAGGACATCAGATGCATATAGAGTGCAGGTGGAAATGATCACCAAGAAAGCTGCACCCCAATTTAACCAAGTCCCATCCCCATACAACATTGCCCAGCCACAGTATAATACTACGCAACACCCATATAATACCGTGCATCCACAGTACAACACAACGCAACCTTAGTACAATACCACACAATACAATCAGGCACCTCAGTATAATGCACCACAAGGAGATCAAGTTGGATATAGAGGCGGAGGATGAGCAAGATGAGGCTTTGGAAGAGGTAGAGGACCAGTGGTATGTCACAACTGTGAACAACCAGGACACTATGCAAGAGAATGTCCACTTCCACCAGTGACTTGTATGTATTGTCACACATATGATCATGACATGGAGGAATGTCCTACGTTACTAGGGAATATCCAGGAAAAGAGGTATCAGAACAACGAGAATGTTCAATGGATTTCAGCAAAAGCGAGGGATGGCAGAAGAAACATCAACATAGTTACGTGCAAAGGAGATAAAACAGGAAATGATGTAGTCCGACAAGAGCCAGTGCAACATCAGTGGGTGAAGAAGAATGTCAAACCAAGGAAGTAGTTCGACACGTAGAACGAGAAGGAAACATTTAAGAAATCCAGACAAGAATTTCTGAAGCAAGACACTGTGTCGACTTCAATTGCGCAGCAGAGAAAGGAAGGAAAAGAGTACGATATGCCTCCATTGTTGGATCATACCGAAGACATGCAACCCAAGGGAAAAGTAAGTACAATCAAAGGCTTTTTGTAATCCTCTGTAAAAATATTAAATGATCCATCTTCTATCAAAATATTGCAAAATATATTAGAAATATATAGCATAGAGACATAAGGAAAATTAGAAAAAAAAACAGTCAATCACCTACACACAAGAAGAAGAAAAAGTAGGGAGTTCAGGATGAATGCCAACATTGGAGATTTTAACATGGGAGATATCATACTGGATCTTAGATCCGAAGTCAATGTATTACCCAAGAAGACATGGAAATGTATGGGAGAGAACACATTAGGATATTCACCCGTTCAGCTAAAACTAGCAAACCAACATAGAGTTCTACCAATTGGAAGACTAAAAGGAGCGATAGTAGATCTGGATGGAGTGCACACTAAAGCAGACTTCGAAGTAATTGAGATAGTGGACGACACAACACCATATCCATCATTTCTCGGCTTGGATTGGGAATTTGATAACCAGGCCATAATCAACTTAAAGACACAAAAAATGGAATTTGAGTCAAGAGAATACAGGGTCATTGCGCCATTAGACCCATCAGAAGGGGAGAGGTTTGTAGAACCTACTTTCTTAGACTTGGAGGAAATCATCCAGTTGTACAGAACAACTGTGCGCAATGAGGACTACGTCAACCCAATTGCATATGGGATACTTAGTTGGTGGAGCATTACTTCATGTGCGACAAAATCAGATACAAGCTTAGAGAACTGGCAACAAAGTCCACACAAAGTTTCCGCAAGGAGATGCGCAAGAATAGACCGCATTGTAAGATGGATAGGTATGGATATAAGGGAACCACCGAACTTCCATGGAGTAAACAATCTAGAAACATTCTTGACACAGTACGAGGATGAAGTATTAGAAAATCATAGACTCTTAGCACTCGGTATAGCACTCAAGGCCACACCTACAAGATGGTGGGTGCACACAAGGAAACAATCAAGGATTGGTACCAATGCAAGCAATTACTACACATAAGTTTTGGTGCAGAACAGAGAAACAACCAGCAGTAGAAGTACGATGGATAGGGGGCACCAAAGGAACACTTGGAGAAGTGCAGATCACTGTGGAAAATGACACCTCCAGAGGAATGGCCTCACCATTTCATACATACCTTAGAGGGAATCCCAACAAACTAGTATACAAACCAGGAACTGCAAGCTTGAAAATACTACAACAGAACTTTAAAGTCATTTTCTCATTCAAGAATGAGAACCCCAACATAGATGCAACACTTAAAAAAATAAGAGGAGTGGTATTCATTAAGGAACCAGAAGTTGAAGTCATAACAGAGGAAAAATAGTAGAACAGACAGACAGTGAAAGAATTGTTGTCATGCTACCATGTGCGAGAAGAAATACCAGATGAAGACGATCCGCATGATATTTAGATTGAGGAGGCTGAAGGTGAAAGAGAAGTGGAAGGTCCACCTCTAGAATCATAAGTAATTGTTGCGCCGATAAAGGTGAAGAAAGTCAACATTGGGACAACTGAGAATCCCAAAATGGCCAAGATTGGAGACTATTGGGATGAGAAGACAGTGGAAAGCATAACAGAGTTATTGCACGAGTACAATGACCTGCTCCCCACAACGTGTACATAAATGAAGGGCATAGTAAGAGAGCTAGGTGAAATAAAGATACCATTCAGAGTTGAGGCAAGACCGATCAGACAACGACCATACAAACTAAATCCGATATATAAGAAAAAAATTTAAGTTGAGATCGATATAATGCTCGAAGCCAGAATCATAGAACCTATGGAAGAATCAGAATGGATAAGCCTAATGGTAGTTCAGGAAAAAACACAAGGTGGGATAAGAATATGCGTCGACTTGAGGAAGTTGAACAATGCATGCCTACATGACCTGTTCCCCACACCCTTCACAGATGAAGTGTTGGAGAACATAGGGGGGCATGAAATTTACTCATTCATTGATGGATTCTCAGGCTATCACTAGATCAAGATAGCACAGGAAGACAGATACAAGACCACGTTTTATACAAAATGGGGATCCTACCAGTACATGGTCATGTCATTCGGATTGAAGAATGCACCAGCAATATTTTCCAGAGTAGTCATAGCTCCAGAGTAGTCATAGCCACATTTAAAGAATTTATCCACCAGTTTCTAGAGGTATACTTGGAAGATTGGATAGTCTATAGTTTGTTGAAAGACCATGTAGAGGTCTTGTGGCTGATGTTAGAAAGATTTAGGCAACGCCAGATATCATTAAACATCAATAAGTACATCTTCGAAACACCGTTTGGGATACTATTGAGCCATATAATATGCAAGCAAGGATTACTAGTAGATCCTGCAAAGATTGCAGTAATTGTTAACCTTCCACCACAAAAAATAGTTCGTCAACTAAGAGCGACATTGGGACACACATGATACTACATAAAATTTATAAAAGGGTACGCGCAAATTATCGCGCCAATGGAGAAACTGTTAAGGAAAGACACAAAGTTTCAGTGGAATGAGGATTGTCAACACGGTCTAGATATGCTAAAATAAAAAATGGTAATATTGCCAATACTAGTATTTCTATATTGGGAGAATACATTCCACATACATGTAGATGCATCAGCCATAAAACTTGGAGCTATTATGGCACAGCCAGGAGTAGGAGATTTGAATCATTCGATAGCATTTGCAAGCAGAAAAATGTCAGAATCAGAGAAAAACTACAACACTACAGAGAGGGAAGGCCTAGCTATGGTCTATGTGCTACAGAAGTTCAGACATTACCTACTGGGAAAATATTTTAAGATGTTCACAGATCATTCAGCCCTTAAATACCTATTCAACAAGCCAGTGTTGGAGGGGAGAATATGTCGATGGCTACTACTATTTCACAAATTTGATTTTGAAGTAATAATCAAGCCAGGGAAGTTGAATGCATGACCTGACCCCCTATCAACGGTCACTAATGGAGAGGAACATAAGATTTTAGAGGACAACTTTTCGGACGCACAGTTATTTTCAGTTCAGATCGTCGATGAATACTTTGCAGACATCATCCAGTACTTGAGTACATGTACTGCACCACAGGAATACAACACCATGCAGAATAAAAACATGGTAGTCCAGGTTGTAGACTATTAACTGATTACATGACACTTATACAAAATGGGCGCAGATAACATCTTGCGAAGATATGTGCTAGAACATGAAAGACCAAGGATTTTAGCAGAAGCCCATGAAAGAATAGCAGGAGGACATTACACAGGCAAATCTACCGCATAGAATGTATTGTGCACAGGACTATGGTGGTTGACCATTCATAGAGACTCGAGGGAGTACTGCCATAGATGCGATGTATGTCAGAGAGTTGGTAAACCAAATAGAAGGGATGAGATGCCCCTGCGACCACAAGTAACATTGCAGGTATTCGAAAAATGACCAATAGACTTTGTGGGACCAATTAATCCACCAACAAAGAGGACAAGAACAAGGTACATTATCACTGTGACATAATACTCGATAAGATAGTCGGAAGCAGTACCAGTCAAATATTGCAGTGAAGAAACAACAACACATTTTCTATTTGAACAAGTGATTACTAGATTTGGTTGCCCAAGGATTTGATGAGTGACCAAGACACTCACTTTATTAACAATACTATTAAGGTGATGACTGAGGAATTTGAGGTTCATCATCAAAAGAGTACACCATATCATCCACAAGCGAATGGAATAGTATAAGCCTTTAACAAAATCCTTGAAAATGCATTGATGAAGATCTGTAATGTTAATAGGGATGATTGGGACCTAAAAATACTAGTAGTATTGTGGGATTATAGAGCCACATGAAAAAATTTGACAAGACACATGCCATTTAGACTGGTATATGGACAAGAAGTAGTGGTTCCATTAGAATTTTTAGTACCCAGTCTATGTGTAGCAGCGATTATGAACATGACAGAATGAGGTGCAGTGTAGGATAGGCTAAATCAATTGATGATCATGGAAGAAGATAGGATCCTAGCATGATTCTACCAACAAGTTCAGAAATCAAGGGACAAATCTTGGCATGACAGACATATCAAGAGGAAAACTTTCCAGGAAGGAGACTTAGTATTGATGTATGACAGTAAATCCATTCAGCACCCAAGAAAACTCAGAATGCATTGGTTAGGACCATACGAAGTACAAACTATCATAAATGGTGGAGTTGTACAGTTGAAGTACTTAGGAGGCACAAAAATCAGAGGGATTATCAATGGGAGTCGACTAAAGTTGTACAAGGACATTCGACCACTCGCAACTTGAAAGACACCGTGCAGTGAAAAAAAAAAATTAGAGTGCAGGATATCAGAAGGTACCAACAAAGGCATAGTGCGTCGAAGCTAGAAAGAGCATGCTCCGAAAGAAGAATGAGCATGCATGCTAGGCGATACGAGACTGATGGAGACAAGGCCAATAGTCAGTTCAAAATAAAAACAAGTGGGAAAGGCGGTTATGGAAAAAGAAGCGTCAAGTGACGGAGACTAATGAAATTGAATGTCAGAAATGACTGACGAGATGCCACATTAATCATGCCAACTAGAGACTGCGAGGGAAATTAATGGTAAGTATGAAGGGACCGACGGTTCATTGAATCTGTAATTGCGGTAATGTCTTCGACAAGCTTCAAACAACACGAATAAAAAGCAGGGACACGTGAGCGAAAAGGTTATTGCAAAATTAGAAAAGGCACAGAGCACGAGAGCATATGAAGTAGAGAGTAAAGTTTGTAGAGGTTGCATAGACTACTGAGCTCGGTGAATGATAAGTTTTTACCACCATGGAACCACCCAAATAAGGAGAATTGAGCCAGATAGCCAGACAACCCAGAGTCATAACCAAATCACAATCGCAATCGCAAGGAGATGAATAGCAACTAACTC
>JASDQU010738894.1:460008-475803 GCA_032191745.1 Picea mariana
CATAGGCTAAGGAGGTAGGGCAGGCATAGACATAACCCCAGGAAGTAACAGTGCCAAAGAAACCAAGGACAGGTCAGAACAAGACACAAAAAAAGAAAGGGGGGACATCCAAGACAAGAGTCCAAACAAGGAAGAAGAACAATACAGAGGCACCCCAAGTACAACAAAAATAGGCCGAGGCAACACAAGGGACTACATCAAGTCCTACTCCACAAGATCTAGGCCAGACTAAGTGGCCAACCACCCAGATGGGGGGTGCGCGCAAGAAGACGAAGGTGCATAGAACGCCTCCATAATACATGATCATGGAGGATGATGCAGAAATGGTGGCCCAAGTAGTCCAGAATCGCACATTCGAGGATTTTGAGAATGTTGCACACCAAAGGGATAGAATTGAAGAAGACTTGGCATACATGTAACAACTCCTCAAGCAGATCGGGAAGCACGGGCAGCCAGCAGCAGCGCAGCATCACAGATAGGAGGAGAATCTGGAGAAAGCGAGCGGGACACAGTCTGGATGATACCACGACAGAGTTCAACATTTCATGTCACACCCAGCATGTTGCGCATGGACGAAATCATGGGACAGACTCCGCTGAAATATTTGACGCAACTACAGTTGGTATTGTCGTGGATACCAACCAAGGCCTTGTATAAACTGCATGTCAGCATTACACATGAGGTACAGTTTCCTGCATGCACAGATATAACAGAATCGTAGTAAGTAAAGGATAACTGAGATGAGATAGAATTAGTATTCGAGTAGGCCAAGCTCGAGACGAAAGCGTGAAGGGACTGGAACAGAAAGTGGCCATAGCCTATGAGAAGATCCCAAAGAATGTGCAGACGGTCGAACTTATAGCAACAGAGAAGATTGATCAGATTGTGCAGGCAATCGATCAATATTAAAAAGAGATCGAGAATCTTCGGGAGCATCTCACACCTACCACTCCACCAGCAGTAAAGGAGAGAAGGAAACAGGAGTCAATAGAGAAGATACAAGAGAAAGAACGACAAGTCCGCTGACTTGTTTGAGAAAGCAGTGCAGCTCTGAATGAAGATGGAAGAGGATCAACAGGTCCAATAGTGGGACCAGGAAGGGGAAAGGATAAGTGTGTCCATCCAAGACCTTAAGCATAGGCAGAAGACAATGTCGATCATAGAGCGCATTAAAGGGGCACAAGACATGAAGAAACTGCAGGTAGAACTCATAATTCCACAGACGCAGAAGAAGGAGCATCGAGCTCAAATTGAACTGCTCTAGGAGCAAGCAACAAAGGTCATTTCATAGGAAGAGGAAGCCAAAACATACATGGAAAAAACCCAGGAAGAATGTGCAAGGATGGTCAGCGACGAGATTGCAGTACAGATATTGGACACACTCAAGGAGAAGATCGTGCAAGCCCAAACACAAGCAACAGAGCTCATGGAGAAGTTACAAGCGATCATTGGGGAGATCGACGAAGCACACATGGGTTAGGTGGATCGGGATGAGCCACATGTTAGTGTTGGGGGCCTATTGGAAGCAAGACAAAGCGGAAGGAAAGGCTATTTTGGGAAATAAAGGCATGAACGAGAAAAGCGACAACTGGAAGGAAGAGAAACATGTGCGCATGCATGGAAGACCTAATGACGTTAGGGTTAGGGTTTTTGTAATACATTGTAATGGATGATGAGACAGAAATGTACAAATATAGATACCTAGGTCTCACAGAGAGAGATATAGAGGTTGAGCTTTGGGCAGCAATAGTAGAGTTGGAAGAGACCATGGAAGATGAAGTCCTTTTTTGATAATTAATGGTAATACTCTGTGATATGACCCAATTTTGTAATTTTTTCAGTTGAGGAATGCCAGAAGGGTATATCTCGAGGGTTAGATCACAGGCTAAGGAGCATGGTGTGATCTAGTCTTCCCCATAATAGATCTTGACCTGAATGAGGATGAGTTGTAAAGAAAACAACGTTGTAGTTTTGGAACTTCCATAATAAAAGAGCGGAAGAGCCAGATCTTTGTGGATGTATCCCATGGGGGTGAACCATAGTAAAACCTATGTTATGCAATTGAATTCTTGTGTTTCTTTTACTGTTTATGAGTAGATTTTAGCATGATGAATGAATGTACTTATTACATTATATGCATAAGTGGGAATGACAATATATTTCTTTAATAAGTTAAATAGAACTCTCAGAGCATACTTCACAGATCTCCACTCAATCCTGGACTGCAAACACCTGAGTATTGCAGTCACCCATGAAGACTATCTCGGGTGAGACTACGCAGTGTACTCTATGCACTACGTTGCCTTCTGGTTTACCAGGAGGGTTGATAATTTTAGAGGATTTGTTGGAACCCCGGTAGAATGAACCTAGGTCAATCATGTTAAAGGTATAAACTCATATATCAAACTAACATCCTTCAATTGTGGCATCATGGTTGACTTCAATAAATCCAATCAATCAAGATCAAAAGATAAGAATATTATTGAAGGAAATCTACAATATGTTGGGAAAATACAAGAAATTATTGAGTTGCATTATCGCTCTTTTAAATGTTGAATTTTTAAGTGTAGATGGTAAGAAGCATTTGAGAGGACATGAAGACATGATACCCATAATGGATTGTTTTCTATAGATTCCTCAAGGTTCCTACTGGAGGATAAGGAGCCTTATGTTCTACCAATTCATTGTGAGCAGGTATTTCTTTAACTCAAACTCCAATAAGCGGTAGTGATCAATAATGTATTAATATATTGTTTATTGTGAATATATACCTGTGTTTATGAATCAATAAAATTGTTATAACATATGTCTAATATATGTATGTTGTACTCATTCATGTGCATGCATTTTTCTATGATGATATTCTGGACCCGAAATGGTTATTTGTCATACATTATGATCCAAGATTAAGGCATGTATTTGATGATGCATTAGTGGATACTGAGAAAAACAATGATGGCGAACAAAATGAGAGAGATGGATTAGAGAACATCAAAGAAATTAACATCCATGATGATGTTGAAGATGGTTATGTTCAGGCACAAGAAGACAACAATCTAGAGTTAGATGATGTTATGAAAGACAAAAATATGGATGGTATACAAGATGATGATTCAAATACATCTGGTAACAATATGGCTGATCTACAGTCAAATTTCAATGACGATGAAGATGATGCAGGTCAAGATGAGGATGATGATAATATTAACTACTTGAAAGATCACATGGACATTGATAATGATACACCAGATGACATTGTTGCAGAGAATGATGTTAATGACCAAGACTTCTAGATGACATTGTTGCATAGAATGATGTTAATGACCCCTAAGCCATTGACCCTCAAATCCTAGTTAATCCCTAATCCCTAAACCCTTAATCCCTCAACCTTATTTAATCACTAATCCCTTACCACAAAACCCTAAATCCTGTAACCCCCAATCCATCAACCCTTAAACACTTAAACACTAATCCCTAATCCCCTTAATTGATAAACCCTTATGCTCTAAGAACTTAAACATTAATCCCCTACCCCATAATCCATAAGCCATTAACCATTAAACTACCTAACCCATAAGCATCAAATCCCTTATCTCTTAACTCTTAATCCCTTAAACCCTAATCCCTAATTCTCTTAACCCTTAATCCATGTACCCCAAATCCATAAATCCCATAATCCTCAAAGCCCCTATCCACTTAACCCCCAACACCTCAACTAATTAACTATTTAGGCACATCCAACACTAAACCCCATTCACTGCTCACCCTGCGAAATTGATGGATGACATTGGTGATGTATTTGGAATAGGTTAATCCATGACATTTTAAGAGAGTTTCGAAAAGCATTCCATAGATGTGAATGAAAAATGATGATAATGAGACTGCATGATGAACATTGATGCAAACGTGGATGATCTCAAATATTATGTGGGGACATCAGGTATCCTTGAGTCTTGAAACCCTCACATATCGTTAAGGATATTGTGTATATTCTAACCGTGTAAAATGTCAACGCATGTAGTAACATTTTGAAGAAATTTCAACGTTGGCCCCATTCACTGCTCACCGTGTGACATCAATGGATGACATTGGTGATTGACGTGTTGGAAGAGGTTCCATGAAATTTAAAGAGAGTTTCGACAAAGCACTAACTCCCCTAACCCCTGATCCATTGACCCTTAAATCTTAGTTAAGCCCTAATCCCTAATTAAGTACCCTTAAGCCATCAACCTTAGTTAATCAATAATCCCTTAACACAAAATCCCTAAATCCCCTAACCCCTAATCCATCGACCCTTAAACACTTCTCACTAATCCCTAATCCCTTAATCCATAAACCCATATGCACTAAGAACTTAAACATTAATCCCCTAGCCCATAATCCCTAATCCATTAACCATTAAACTACCTAACTAGTAAGCGCCAAATCCCTTAGCTCTTGACCCTTAATAACTTGAACCCTAACCCTTAATATATTAACCCTTAATCCTTGTACCCCAAATTCCTAAATCCTCAAAGCCCCTATCCACTTGACCCCAAACACCTCAACTAGTTAACTATTTAGGTTAATTTGGATACATTTGGCGCTACTTTTGGTGTAATTTGTGGCGCTAACTGGGGTGCTTAATCAGGCACTAAATGAGGCACAATTTCTACCACTAAATGGGGCGCTATTTCTGGTGCTATCTGGGATGCAATTTTCGGCGCTAAATGGGGAGAAATTTATGGTGCTATTAGCGCTTAAATTTTTTGTTCGGCTCAAAAAACCATGAATAGATCCATCCTGATAAATAGCACCGACTTGTTTAAAAAATTGAAGAAAAATACGCTAAAACCATCTTTGGAAGAAAAAAAAGGAGCAAATCACAGGGATTTGTTGTAGTGGGAATGCCTCTTTCATTCACAGATGTGGTTAAAGGGGGCTCCTCTTAATTTAATTGTCAATAGCGACAGTCAGAAGATCTTGATTTCAGTTGAGGTCGTCAAGCGACTGGACCTGCCAATGACACCAAACCCACAGCCCTACACCATCGACTGGCTTCGCTAAGGATGGGATCTCTGTGTCATCCAACAGTGTCATCTTCCCTATGACATCAAGCCTTTCAAAGATGAGGTATTGTGTGATATTTCTCCCCTTGAAGTTTGTGATGTTCTTTTAGGACAACCATATTTGTGGAAGCGTCATGTTGTGTATGAGTCTAGACCCTGCAGTGTTATTATTACTTTGGGTAGACAACTGTATAGGATACCAGAGGTAGCACCGCCTACCGTTATTTCTTTAATCTCTGTTAAGCAATGCAGTAAGGTCATTTCACAGACAGGGAAGTTTTTCTTCTTTGTGATCCATGCTCACAGTAAGAATCAGATCGTTGCCACATCTGTGGTCTCTACACAGAGCCTCTCTTTGCAGCAGAAGCAAGTGGACGGGATCATGGAAGAATACAGAGACATCTTCTACTTACTGATGCACTACCAAGTCAAGCATCCAATTGATCTGACCCTTGGTGCACATCTACCTAATGGACCAATCTATCACCAATCACTAATGGAAAATGACGAAATCAGATGTCAAATCTAAGATCTTCTTCAAAAGGGGCACATGAGACCCAACTCCTCCCCTTGCGGAAGCCTGATGTATTGGTGTAGAAGAAATATGGGACTTGCTAACTCTACATTCATTACAGAGCCCTAAACAAAATCATAGTCACGAACTAGTACCCAATTCCTATGATTGATGACCTTCTTGACTAACTCAAGGGGGAAAAATTCTTCAGCAAGATTGACCTAAAGTCTGGATACCACTAGGTTCCCATCGAACCAACTGATGTATGGAAGACAACCTTTAAATCTAAAGAATGTTTCTTCTAATGGCTAGTCATGCCCTTTGGCTTAACAAATGCACCAGCCACATTCATGAGGTTGATGGATGATGTATTGAGACCCTTCACCAACTCTTTTGTGGTAGTATATTTGGATGACATCCTCATCTTCAACAGAACTTGGGAGGAGCACATGTGGCATATTCAACAGGTTTTGAGCACTCTGCGGTAGAATAAGCTATATGCCAACTTGGAAAAATGCTCTTTTGGCATGAACAGGGTCCAATACTTGGGCTACATTATTAATGAGCATGGGGTACATGTTGATATAGCTAATATACAAGTCATCTGTAACTGGCCATCCCCAACCACACTAATCGAGCTTTGGATCTTCTTGGGACTGGCCAACTTCTATCGATAGTTCGTGTTGGTATGTTCCCATATTGCATGGGCCCTCAGCCAAGTGACCAAGGGTGGTGGCATGGCCAAGTTCGTGTGTGAGAAGAAACAAAAATGAGCATTCGATGATCTGAAACATCACTTGTGCTTAGCTCCATTACTCTCCTTGCATGATCTGCAACAACCGTTCTATATTGAGACTGATGCATTTGGATATGTTGTAGGTTTAGTTCTCACTCAGCACGGTCATCTAGTGTCATACCCTAGTCAAACACTCATAGATATTGTCTAGAAAAACCCCACCTATGACAAGGAAATGTATTCCATCGTACAAGCCCATTGTCAATGGAAACATTACATTCTGGGAAAGGAGACGATAATCCACATTGATCACAACCCTCTGTAGTTCATACAGACACAAGGGAAATTGCAGAACGACTGCCATCAGAAGTGGTCCACCTACCTACAACACTTCCATATCAATATCAAGTATAAGACAAGGATCTCAAATCATGTCGCTGACTGCCTCAGTCGACCTTCCATGGATTCCATGACCACTATGCTCCATTCCTATGGACATGAGGCATATGAGTGGCCCTAAATTTATCAGCAAGATCTGGACTTCGCCACCACCTATCAGCTCTTGGGTACAGGTGTGACTGTCACCGATTTTCACATTCAAGACATACTATTATGCCATCTAGGCCATCTTTGTGTTCCTACAAGTGAGCGTGCAAAGTTGATTTTGGAAGCCCACTACATTCGGATGGTAGGACATTTTGGCGTGGAGAAAACTGTGGTCGTTCTTCACAAACATTTTTATTGGCCAAAACTTCAACAAGATGTCAAAAAGTATATTATATCTTCCACTGCCTGTGCCATTTCCAAGACAGCCATCAAAAATCAAGGCTTATAGACCCCTCTTCCTACTCCCAATAATCCTTGGGAATCCATCTCAATGGATTACATGTCTAGCCTTCTGTCCACCAAGGAAGGAAATGACTGTGTATTTGTGGTCATTGATCGGTTTTCGAAGATGGCCATCCTCATAGCCTGGAAGAAGAATATCACAGTGGAAGACACTGCCAAGATCTTCTTCGAATGAGTGTGGGTCCATTTTGGGATACCACATACCATCATCTCCAACCGAGACAGCAGGTTCCTCATCACATTTTGGTCAATTCTTGGGTCACTGTTGGACACCAAGCTCACTAAATCCACTTCTTTCCACCCCCAAACCAAAGACCAAATAGAGGTCACCAATCAACTGATTTTTCACATCCTACTCATGTACAACTCTAAGAATCCACGTACATGGGATGAGATTCTCCCCTATGTTCAACACAGTTACAACAGGGCTCTCCATAGCTCCATCGGCCATAGCCCATTTCAGGTGGGGCTAGGATTCCAACCCTTGGGTCCCATTGATGTTGCACTACCTCTTTCCACCACATAGACAAACACTTCCCATGTTTGGTCTGAGACCGACAAAGCCACCAGATTCATTGAGTGGATTCAACACATCTGCTAATAGGTCCAAGAGATTTTGCAGAAATCCAATGCTAAGTACAAGAAGAACCATGATCAGCATAGGGTACTGCACTAGTTTTAGGTTGGAGACAAATTTTGGTTACATTTGTAGAAGGATCATCCCACAAGGTCCCATTGGAAGCTTTTTCCACTTCACTATGGCCCTTACACTATCACCAAGGTTGTGGGTAGAAATGATTTTGAGCTCAACACTCCAGCCTTCCTTGGCCTGCACCCAATGTTCAGTGTGGACCTCCTTCGTCCATATTTTCCACCATTATTGGACACCTTAGGGATCGTAGAACACCTGACACCAACGTAGCTCAACCCTGACTACATGGAACAAGCATCAACTAATCAGATAGTGGACACACAGGTCAAGGGCACTCGCCAACAGAGGATCCAACTTTATAAAGTTGTCAAGGCAGGGAAACTCCTTCACCAAGGCAAGTGGCTCACCTAGAGCCAAATCCAATAGAAGTTTCATCACCTGATGGGGGAACTCAATACAATGGAGACCATTTCTTCCTAAGGGGGGAGAATTGATCCAAGTGGATATCGGTGACCACCCACCTATTCCAACTAGCTCCTCTTGTCTGTTTTCAGTTCAGCACGTTCTTCTATAGTTTGTTGTAGTTATGGGTTCTACACTTCTGGGGTTGTTTGAATCCCTAAACATATTCTAGGTGGATATTTGTGGCCTCTCACCTAATCCAATAGGCTTATTTTGTATGTTTTCATGTCAGCACATCTTGTTGTACTTCCAAGGCCGTTTTGGAGCCCTAAACAGTGGTTTTTTTTTCTCGCCACAGTCAAACTGTAGACAGAGTTAGAGTGTGATGGAAGAATGTGTATTTCTCTGAAGGACCTTTATAACGGGATTTCATGCACCTAAAACAGAGGTCGTATGCAAAATTTACAACCCCGGGAAGTTGAGGTACCAACTTACCCATAAGGGCCCACATGACTTTTGATGTTTCACTTTCTAGGGTTAGGTTTTTGGACGTATAGGGTTTTGGAATTCATGAGTAATATCAAAAGTCATTTGGAGCCTCATTGTAATCATTTTATTCTCATAGGGATGCGCATAGCAGCCACATCTCTTCTTAGAGATAGCTATCACCATTCGAGCAAGTGTTTCAATTCTGCAGTTTTACAATTTCAGCCTATTTCATTTATTCAATAGAAGATATTGTTCACTGGATATTTGTGTTTTTCTTAATATCTCCATGTTTATTGTATTCAGTTTTTTAATTAGTTTGTTCCACTCCTAAATCTGGATCACTTCATTTACATCTTCATTTTCATAACCATCCAACTATTCACCCTCATAACTAGTAATGATAGTTAGGCCAAAATCTGTTGGGTCTCCTACACCAAATAGTCCATAGTCTAATCAAGATTATGTATCAGGGAATACCCCTTACTATTGCAGGGAATTCCCTCCCCATCAATAAGTACAACAAAATTGTTTTTGGGAGATCCTTAATGGCCGGGAATCCCTCTTATGGGAATATGCTTGGTAGAAACAACCCAAATGGATATATTTGGAGCATCTACGCAACATAAAAACTTCCATAACCAGTCAAAACATATCATTAGTAGCACATTATTGGCTCCCACATGAGGAACACAATGAATGGCACCGTTGGCTACCCAAAGAAGAGTGGAACAGATCGCAAGAACAAGACACCCTGGACAACTTCTAGGAGTAACTAGACACCGGGAAAATCAAGATCTACAACCAAAACAACAAAATCTGATGGGGAAACTCCACAAAAGTTACCTTCATGATCAAAGTATCCTATTATATAGCCACGAGACACCAAAATAATCCCAAGACAAGAATTAGGGAATGCATCTAGAGGCAAAATCTATGGACGAAAGTATCCACCTTTCTCTCGTTACTAATTCATAAAAAAAAAATGTTAACTTGGGATAACCTCCTCAAGAAAGGATTCTCGTGACCCTCAATATATCCTCTTTGCCATAGCCAAGCCAAGTCCATTGAAAATTTATTCAACTAATAATCCTTCTCCTCGAATCTTTGGGAAACAAGTGAACTACTCTTTTGCAGATTGGGGTGCAAAAGGTAGAGCATACACAAAACAATTGAAAACTAGACTCAATCCATCACCCAAAACCCCATCGTCAATCAGGACTCGAAGCTCCTCCCGGGATTCATGTTATGGGAAACCTGGAAGGAGAGAAACCAAAAAATATTTAAAGAGGATCACATACCTCCAAATGAAATTAGGAGAAACATATCCAAGGCCATTCATGAAACTATTTTCACCCAACCCTGGAAACATCAATATTAGAGGACCAATCAACATGAACACAAAATCCTACTTGCTTTGAGTCTAGATCCTAGTCACGTTCCCCTCCTTTCGACTCTGGATTCCATTCCTCTTAGGGCATCTTCTAGATGATATCCCTCTCCTCCTGGCTTCATCAAACTAATCTTCGATGGAGCATATAAAGGTAACCTAGGTATCATAGACTACAAATGGGTTTTTAAGAACGAAAATGGTCACATTCTCATAACCTGTGCAGGGAAGTTGGGAATCAAAATCAATAATGTCGTAGAGCCACTCACCTTGGAGGAAGGTTTAGAGATTACTTGATCAGAGCACTTCACCAAAATGGTGGCAGAGGGAGACTCTCAACTCATCATCCATATGGTACATATCCAGCAGGGCTCCCCGCTCTCCAAGATGTCCACCCATTGGCACCTAGAATCCTCTTTAGAATGCATCTCAAGGATCATTAGCCACACGCCAAAACTAATCCCAGTTCACATGAGACGATTGGACAACAAAGTAGCAGACTGGCTATAAAATTGGGGCATCCAAAGACATTGGGACAAATGGGATATTCCATGGGAACCCACTAAGAAGAACAGGCTAATGGTGACCTCCTCTGACCTTGCAGCAAAATATTGTTGGCCCCTAGATGGGGTGTTGGGGACACAAGTCCCATTAGGATCAGATCCCGAAGACAGGTTGATGGATGAGCAGGTGGGGACATACACTCCAAGAATCCTCCTGCATGGTATAGACAACATCCATCTCACACAACATAATGAGGAACTTAATGCATTCGCGCCTCGATACATTTGCCTCAAAATCCAGCCCTCCCAATGCGCTTAACGACGACAACATGAGGAAGCCCAAGAAAATCAATGAGATAATGAAGCTATGTGATAAGGGAGTATTTACAGAGGAAAATGGAAGAAACGGGATTTTAGGAACAAGGAGAGCAAGAGACCACCAAGCCCGAAATTTTCACCAGTGGAGAATATCCAGTTCCTGCACACGGAATATTGTCCTAGAAATATGGATGTGAATCTAGGACATGATATTGGTAGCTCAATGTGGTTACTCGTGGGGTTATATAAGGGGAGCTATAACTCCAACAAAGATGTTTAACTTCCATGTGGGAGGTGACTCGCCCACAACTTGAGTTGAAAGAGATGCGTACGCGACAACGACTAGCTTCTGAGTTGCCACCCCACTGCGATTTTGGGCTCATCTACATGAGGTTGAAATTGAATTTCAACTAGAGCACACTCTGACCACATAACAAGAGGTGGAAGAAGCCACCACCAGATGGGTGTTCAACTAATAGCATAAGAACCAGGGAGATGAAATACCAAAACATGGTTGTTTTATATTGGATAACAAGATTTTGTTGGGCCAAATGATGCAAACAAGGGAAGATGACCAAAATACAATTCAATTGCAACTTGATAGAAGGGATAATTTTAAGGATGAAAAATTATATTAAAATGTAGAAACATGGGCTAATCATACTAGTCCTTAATATGAAAAATGTAAAATGTTTGGGGATAGTTTTATAAAAATATTCAAATTTATAAGGATTTAATATAGTTTGTATAAACTTTTGGTGACATTTAAGGTAAAATAATTTTGTTCTATGGAATTTAGGCGAATCTCTTTTAGAAAAAATGGAAATTGGTGAATCATTTTTTGGGAAAAACCATGGAAAATTATCCCATCGGCGAAATTTATCCCCTAAAATCATCTATGCTTGATGGCTTACACCTGCTTCTTAGGGAAGCTTTATCGAGCCTTCCATCCTTCAACATTGTCATGACATTTTCTGCCCTGAAGAGCACAACGCAGTCAACTCCTAAGCCACCTCAGGACACAACCATTATTCCTCTCACTCAGTAATCAAAAGGTACCAAATTTTGAATTTTTGAATGATAGTTCCAAGTAGATACTGTGACAAAGCTACCTCCAAGCTCCAACTATTTTTCTATAATGTATTTCCAGCTAGATAGACTTTACTTAAGAATCTACTGCAAACTATATGGATAGAAGGAATATTTCTTTGTCGTTGATTTGGTTTCCCAAGTGCAAGGCTAGAAACAAAACTTTTTTGTAGATATTTTACATTGATAGAATAATATAATTTGACATGTGTGTTTACAAAAAAAATATCAAAAGTGTCAAGTTTTAAATTTGTTCACGGGTTTGACGATGCACACTAAATAGTAATGAGGCATCGTTGTTTCTATTAATTTATAGAGCATCACATGAATATAACAATTTGTAAACACAACGTTTTCGATTTCTTAAGAGCATGGTAATCATATACTGGTGAGTATACATATGCTTAACGCACCGATGTGTACTATTTTATTATACGCACCAAAATGTTTTTTTGTAAAAAATATTTCTTAATTTGTATATATGATGATTCTTGGCTTTTTTTTGTAGAAGATGGTCGATAGAAGTTCAAGGAAAACAACTTATTATAGCCAGTGTGATGGTAGCTCATCCCAACAAGATAACACAACAAGTTCTTTAAGTTTTATTTAAAAAATAATGTATTTGAATTATCTGTAGGTTTAAATTAATGATGTGTATTGGTTAACTTTTAAGGTGTGTCATGCAAATAAAAAACTTGAAGAAACTCGATAAGATTGTTTTCAATCTAAGTGAAAAAAAAGTGTAAAAGATTTATGGAAATGTTTCAAAGAGAGAAATCAGGTGGATCAAAAGGTAATCAACGTGAAGTTTTTCTTTGACTTTTTACTAAAATTGAATTTCTTAACATTAATCGCTAACATGTTTTAAACACTTGATTTCACATTTTTTTAATGTTGTGCAGGGACCGATAGCGAGGGGACGAAATTTCGTCCTAAGAAGATAAAAATTATAAAGTATGTAAATGATGATGACTTGGTTCTTAGTTCATTTGGAGTGGTGCTAGAATTTAATGACGGGCAAATTATTTTACAAAACTTTGAGGGATACAGTGGAAAGAATGTATAGACATACTTTCCACTTACAATACAAAAATCAACCCAGTGACTTCAAGAATCAAGTTATATATAAACTACAGGAAGTGTTTCTGGAGCAATGGTCAATAAGACTCGTGAGACTTCCAATAGCAAAAACATACAATAACAAAAACCAGAATCATTTAAAAAGTATTATTATTAAACATGTTTTTCTATAATATGTTCCAAAAATTACCAACTTAACTTTTTTTGTTATATTTACTTTCATGTCGATTTAAAAAAAATATTGTGCTTTTTTTTTCCAAGAAGATTATGCAAATTCCAAGGGAAAAACAAGGGGGAAACCAATGCATGTCGGTAAGGATGTCCAAAAAATGTACAAGGAGATGGTAAAATAAATGAACATAATTTCATTGCATGAGAAGCCATCCCAACAACATCGTCCATAAGAGGTATGTAATTGTTCATTTATTATTTTATGTGCATGGAATTTCTTTTTTGTTTGCTAGTTTGTCCATAACCTATGGGACTAGCCTGTGGCTTGAGAAACCGCGACTCAGAGGAAATTAAGCCATAAAAATCACCCGGGGATCACACCCAGCCTGAGCCACACCAACCCTTAACATGGCTGGATTTTTGGTGTCCCCAGAGGTTTCAAACCGGTGACTTCCCATCACAGAGTGCCTTAACAAAACACTTTGTCACCGACTATCCTACACCTCGGGGACATGTACATGGAATTTAATTATCGCCTGAAATATTAATTTTCAATTGTTTTGTTGCAGAAAAGAAAAGAAAAATGGAATCCATTCAGCAGATAAGATAGGACGACGAAGAATAAACGGGTTGATTGCAACGTTTGTGAGTACTTATGTTTTTGGCCTTACTTAAAAAATCATGTTTGTTGTGATCTTTATATTTAAATATTCGATTTACACTCATCCATGGATGTCTTTTAATAGGTGCTAACATACAAAGAAGAGCCAACCAAAAAATTGAGAGACATTGGGTTAAGTATGGGTTGAGAGTATATATTGAAGTATCAATGTTTAATTACACAATTTGTAAGTAGCTATGTTGTTTAACTTCCATTGTTTTATAATTAATGGAACAAAAAGAAACCTTTATATTAATTATATTCATTGTGTTTTATCATGATGTATTAAACATGTGGGAAACAAAGTATGGAGTGCAGCTAACATAAGAGATTTTGAGAGATGACATGTATCATGGCTTCGAAAGAATGTTCATTTTTTTTTATGAAACACTCGCTGCTATGGTACATTTTTTTAATTTATGCAATCATGTTTATTCTACTATATATATATATATATATATATATATATATATTACAGATTATTTCTATGTTTGTAGATGTAATATGAAGAGGTGGAACATAAAAAACAAGATGATCAAGAAACAATTAGGTTAAATAACCAAAGTACAATATGTCCTACAAGTGATGAAGAAATGAGGCATGCACGCAGCTCGAGTGGTGACAACATCTCAAGTAATGAATGTCAATCAATATAATTGAATGTTATTGCAAGTTGCATGTTTTGAAATATTTTTTTGTGAAAATCAAGGATTTTTTTTAATGTACTTGACATATTGTCCCAATTGCATGAGGACATGTTACCAATAAGTGTAACAATTACATATTGGTTGCATTTTGATTATTGTGGACCTTTATATTGTCCCACTTTGTATGAGGATGACATATTTCACTCAATCCGAAAATTCATTCCCTAAATGATCTCTTCTTATTTTCATAGTATGGATCCATCTATGATAAGGATCCTCAAATGGGCAACAAGTATCTAAAAGTATTATTATATAATAAAATGGGTTTCTTATTTTAGTGCATTGTTGAATGTGGTAAACGGTTGCATTGTTGATTAATTAATATATGGATGATTTACATTGTTACAAATAATAGAGGTATAATATGTTGGATAACACAATAATGTAATAATTATATCAAAACACAATAACCAAAATATAAAAATCAAGTGGTTGATGATTTACCTAAACAGCGATAGAGCGATAGGGTTTGTGGAGAGTGTCTAGGGTCCGTTTCTGCAGCCAGAGCCGGCCATGGCTGCCCCAGGGGGTAGGGATTCGGCCCCTCCCCCTCCGAGTTCATAAGAGGATGCATTCAGGAAGCTGGTTGCCAGCGGAGGCAAGCGCAAGGGCCCTTCTTCGGTTCCAAAATTCATAAAAAAGCTAGATGAAATCCCATAAATCGCCCTCCCAGAGACGCAAGCGATTAAGATATCCCTGGCTCTCTCTAAGAGAGGGATGGTAGGCCAGTTTATGGGACTTTGGCCCTCAGCAAAAACCACCGAAGCTTGGGTCCAAAGGAACTGGAAGCCTCTCCTTAAGCAAGGAGTTACCTGCTACCCTTTGAGCAGTGGCTTTTTTCTCTTCGAGTTTATAAACAAGGAAGACAAGGATCTCATTTTCAGAAATGGACCATATTTTATGGGAACCTAGGGGCTGTATCTGAACCGCTAGACCCCAGACTTCGATCCCATGGTGGAACTGCCAAAGGAGGTACCTGTTTGGGTCAGGCTCCCCAACTTGTCGGTTCACTGCTGGAACTATGAAGCTCTGCAAAAGATAGGGAATAGAATAGTGAAATTCATTGATACGACAGACAACAAGTCCATCTACAACTGCGCTAGGATATGTGTTGAAGTGGATCTTGAGGCAGGGCTCCCGGAGGTGGTGAAGCTTACTGTGGGAAACTGGTCTCACTACCAGAAACTCG
>JASDQU010738894.1:501976-513304 GCA_032191745.1 Picea mariana
CTTAATTTTCTTTTTTCCTATAACTCTTTATCACACCACATTTTCTCCTTAAATTTTGATTTGACGATTTTTTTAATAGTATCTTTATTGTGCAAAATGGCGTGTTAGCCAAGACCGAGCCCTATTATAAATCATGTCTATGAAGTATAAAGCTTGTTTATGAACTGTAATTCAAGTTTATAAGGTTGGTGAGCCAAGTTATATAAGCTAGTGGGCTTATGTGTTATTAGGCTAGGGAGCCTAAGTATGGAAGGCCAGGAGCCTGATTTTTGTACATGTAATTATGCACAGTATTAATACAAAACATCTTTGCATGTGGACCGACCACGATGAATGAGTGATGGAGGACTAAGCTTCCACAAAACCTGGGTAAGGGATTGGGGGCTGGAAGGTTGAAAAGAGAGGCTAAGTGTGGAGCCTAGGGGCTTAAGTCCTTGGGCATAATATTTTAATATTAACCCAAAAGCCATGGGAAATCTATGTTTTGTCCTAAGTTCTTAGGGAGGGACGCATGCAGCTTTATGTGCGACATGTGTCAACCAAGGTGCATGTGATTTAACTCAGGAAATGAGCCATGTTGCGCTCTCCTTCCATTTTCGTCGACTGTTGCGTAGGAGGGGGGGTGGGCATTCCTCCAACCATCACCTGAATCCAGGGTTCGACCTTCCAATTCCTCCGTCCTCCGTCTATACGCGTTTGGCCTCTGTGATTGAACCTCTGTACACCTTACACATTTATGAAACCAGAGCGGTGAGTCTGTTCCTTATTGCTGGTTGGGAGAACCGAATGTCCCGTAATTGTTGAGTTGTGCATCATGTGTTGCTTGCTGGAAATCTCAACGCATCCTGTAATTGCAGAGTCGCGTTATGATTTAGCGTTGATCATTTCTGTTTAGGGTGTCCATGCCCATTTTCCCAATTAACTGTTGTGGCCACGCAGTGATGGATTGCATGTGCCTTGCTGGCTAGTGTGAGGGAAGTGATTGTTGTTGAAGAGGCAGGTTACCCAGTCTGTGAGTGACTCTCTCCAGGTGAGAGAGTGTGCAGAGGAAGTGAGAACTCCTGGAAGGAGTCTTGTAGTTTCCACAAAGCTCGGAGACTTCCTGTCTAGTTTGCTACTAAAGCCCAAGGCAAGGGAGGTTAGCAGCCAATGGACTGTCTTGGTGATCGTGAAGGTGTATACTCCTGGGGTGGGACATACATGTGGGGAATGAGAGTCTATGGGCAGTGGGCATAAGTGGCTCCTGGGAGAGAATCCTTCTTCTGTGACTGTGTGTCTTCCTGTATTCCCTGCCTAGCCTAGGAGTCCCTACCCGGTGGAGCTTAGTCCCAGCTCAGGGGTGACCTACTACTGAGAGTGATGAGCAGTGCGGACTAAGGTTGGGAGGTTCGTGGGAGGTCTACACGCAATTGGTGAATTACATCCAGTCTAAAAGATAAGTATATACATGCATATAATTTCAATTAAATATGCATGTCTGTGATTCTAGCAATGTTTACATGTAATTCTGTTGTATTCGTGAATTATTGTTAATGTCGTGGATTATGTATGCTAACGGTATTAAGAAATTGTATTTCATAAGAATGAATAATATGTTATAGTAGTGTTTTTTCGCGTAGTAATGTTGGCCCGACCATGGCGTTGATGGTCGGGGATGTTACAGTATGGTATCAGAGCCTGGTTTCAACGTTGAGCCTAGATGGGCTGGATAAGTGGTCTTTGGACCGAGGTTTTGAGAAGAAATTGTGTCTGGAGAACTAATTTCAGACCTGAGAATGTTTCTGAGTGTCAACAGACTACTTGACCGTGTTACAAAGCTTAGGAGGTGTAGCGGTATTATAAAACTACAGCTGGTGTGGTATATGGCCACAGGGAGAGAGAGAACTCCACACTAGAAGTGTTGGATCCATAGAATCTGTTCAGGAGGAAAGGAGAACCCTCACAACCGTCAAATCTGGAGAACGTGCACAAGGTTTAAAACCCTTTGGAGTTGCACAGGAGTGTGGAAATCGCGATACGTGAAATCCCAAATTCGTCAGGACTGTCCATCGGAAAGGATGCGTGTTGAGCGATCAACCTTTCACTGACTCATGACTTGAAATGGTCTAAGGGTGAGTTCGTGAGAATTGATGAAATGAAAATTCACAATTGGATCACAACCGTCGATCTAAGAGGGATCTAGACCATTAATTGTCCAGGAAGAAATCGACATTTCAGGAATAAGGAGGACGAAGGTGGAAAATCCTTCGACCTCGTGACACACAAAATCCTGATATGCAAAATGTCGATGAAATCTGAGTCGTCAGATCATGGGGAATCAGGACCGTTGGATCAAGTAGATGAAAGTTCAGAAGGAGGGTACCAAGTCATTGGCCAGAAGTCCTTGAAAAACAGAGTTGGACGGTCAGAATTCTCTGTGGAGAACTCGCGAAATCGCGAGGACTGTAAGATAGCCAGAAGTTGCAAGGTGGTTAGTGGATGGAGAAACTCACCACTATAGGATCTAGAATAAACGTGGGTCGTTGACTGTGGTTGGTTTGAACCATTGGATCATTTCATGAATTCAGGGATCGTGAACTTGGAGCACAGGCCAAATTATTGGTCACTCCAAGTTTCGAATCGCGAAAGAGATTAACAAGGGTAGAATCGGACGGTGGAGCGCTTCCAGGAAGAAGTGTCGAAATCCCGTGAGTCGTCGGATCCAGCCAACTAGCGAGGAATTTAGGGCTTAAGATCTTTGATAGGTGTAAGCTTAGGAGAGATCTAAACCGTCAGATCAAGGGAGGCTCACAGCCATTGATCTCATACATGAATTTCCATATCGGAATTCGAGGATTGCACTGACAAGAGATTTGGAGTCGCTACATTGTGAACTCTCGGTTACCGAAAACCTGAAACCTGAAGTTCCAAAGTCCCAAAAACTTCGAAGACGGAAGAACCCTAGCGGATTTTTAACCGTTGGATGTTGGGTAAACGTGGATCGTCGATCCACTCGATTTACATGAATTCGGTAAATCGAAACTCTGGGAGATAGATGTGTGTACCTTAATTGTTAAACAGTTTGTGACCTGCGAAGGTCGGTATGGCTTGGTATTTCTAAATCACCTTTGGTTGTTTATGAATTTTATAGGCTATCCCTTAAATATGCCACATTATCTCCTGCATAGTCTTTACAAGATGTCTAAAAGATTCAAGTATGAAAAGGTTGATAGCAGCCTTTTCCATCACTTCTTGATTAAACTCATTATCATCCACCATTTGAGCCTTAAAGGCGACTGTTGGCAGGCCTTTCTATATAGGATTGGCTTTTCCACCCCCGAGTCTGTCCAAGTGGACAAGGTTGTGGTTACAGAAAATGTGGTTGGGCCAGATGTGCCATTTCATATCCTTCTACCCCCTGTCAAACCCTCAGATTGCCCTGACTTCGACCTACCCGATACCATAGCCAACCTGTGTACTAAAGACAATACTAAGGCCGTCAAGAAGCCTATGAGGAAGAAAGGCAGAGGTGACAATGTTGTCAATAGTAAGGGGAAGAAACATGCTCGATGGATATCGATATGTGCTAGGAACAAACCCAAGACAAACGTTGATCAGAAGCCCATAGTGTTGAGCGAGGACTCAGACTCCGATATTGAGAATTTCCTAGCTGAGGAGTATCCCTATTCCCATGGCCTCTACTCTAAGGAACCCTATGACTGTGTCTCTAACTTACCCCCATGCCTCAAAAACGACCCAAACTACCCGGGAATCAAGCTACACAAAGAAACCCCTGGTAACTTGAACAAACCTTCGCCTGTGATACCGAAGCCCAATCAATCACCATGTATCCAATGTAATGCTTGGCTAGAGCGTTATTACATCGATGTTTCTCTGTTGCAATCAAGGATCAAATCATTAGAGGAACGGCCGACAGTGCTGGCAAAGGAGAACGATAGGTTATAGGCCAGCGAGAAGAAACAAAAAACCACCGGTTCAATTGTCTTCAGGAACGTCGAGGCAGCAACAGCCTTTGTCAATTCAAAATTATCATGACCAAGTTTCCCAGGTATGTGTTTCGATATTGATTTTTTCTTTGTGAATTTGCTTGAATTAATTTAACCGATTGGAGGTATTTCCAATTAGCTCTGTTCGTTTTAATAGATTCAAAATGGTTCTGTTATACTCGGATCACTAAAAACGATTTTGTTGTGAAACATGTACAATAGATTCGTTTTGCTAAAATTAAATGTAGATATGATTTGGTTATGCGATTTTATTGTGCTCAGATTAGTATAAGCGATTGGGTTGTTTATGATTCTGTTTGGTTTGCTTTGAAACAGTTCTGTACATTTGAATTAATATAGTCGATTGGGTTTGCTTTCGTTTGGTTCAGTTCAATAGATTCAAAACAATCCTGTTGACTTTGATTATCCGAATAACAAGTCTGTTTCATTTTGAATAAATATTCTCGTTGGATTTTGATTACATTCGACCTGTGCAAACGATTTATTTGCTAAAATCATGTAGTTATGTTGATTGATACGATTTAGCATATCGATTGTGTCGGCTCTAATATAGTTCAATTTATTTCTTATGGTTTGATTTTGGAACGATTCTGTATGCTTGAATTGGCATGATCCTTTACGTATGCAATGCGTCAATATCAGTGAGTGGTTTGATAAATATAATGTAATCTATTGATTCCCAAAATGACTCTGTTACCTTTGATTTTGAAAAATGATTTTGTTAATGGCTGAGGCGACATAAACTATTGCATGAATGATTTGTTTAACCAGTTACAGTTTGTGTCGATTGAAATTGGTTCACGAAAATGATTTCATTGCCTTCGAATTATCTAAGTAATTTTGTTTGCCCCAAATTGGTAATAACAAATGTTGAACAGAGTGCATGTATCTCTGTTACCATTCATTGGACCACGATTTCGTTTGTTTCAATTTGCATACAAGTTTTGGTTTGATGTGGCATGAATGATTCACTCTGTTTGGAATTAGTAATTGAAGATCTGGTTGAATAAGTCGAATATAATTCTGTTAAGTTGTGGATTGATTTTAAAACGATTATGTGCTCAAATTAGACGAGCTACAGAATCACAAGATTCTRTAGCTAGTCTTAAAAATTAGACTTTTGTCAATGTTATCAATAAAACATTATCTAAACTTCTGTATTCTTGTCTACTTACAGGTACCTACGAATTTCATTGACAAATGGGACATGCTGTAGCAGTTTAGATATAGTTTTCAGTTGTTAGTCATAGGCAAAAATACAGACTTGGGAGATTATTCCTATATTTTTTGTAAAACTACTTTGATAATTCCCACAGGGATGTTTTACCCTGTGGGAGGTCTTTAAATACTTGTTATTTTTTGTAATGACCCCATCATCATCACTATTGGGAGAAACAGGCTATGGATCTGTAATAATACAGACTGGGATGAAAGTTGATGTCTTGTAACATCTTTCGCTTTCAATATATCAAACTTTTATTTCAAGTTTTCTCCATATCAGTTTGCAATTAATTATTGACGACTTTAGCTATCGTAATTCGTTGCAGGTTGATGTGATTTGGTTTACATGTTGTCCATATCTGATCTCTCTTATTTAAAAAAAATACAACGATTACACTATTTCAATTTAATGAATATAGGTTTATCTTTTTCGTTAATTGAATTGTTTTGTACAAATTTTGCACAAGGATTTATCTGACTGCGATAATTTGTTAATTATAAGATTGTTGTAATTTTTTTTGTCTTGTTTTTCCTACCATTTATATTTGAAGAGAACAGCTGCTTCTTGTTTACGAGAAGCTCATGGAGAATCTGGTGTGGGTTTCCTCCCGCCGAACAGCTAAAACAACTATTGCATCCAGGACAAACCTGAAGCGTTACTTCAGGTCAGTTTGATATTTGTCATTTGATAGTTAGTTTATTAGTGTCATATAAGTAGTTTATATAGATATATGTATAGTTCAGATTTATAGTTAGAGTTATTATTTTAGTTGCTTAGTTTAGATAGTTTTTATTTAATTTCTTCCTCATAAAATTATAAAAATCAAAAAACAATAGTTTTGTTGTCTTAGGACAGTTTACCAATGATTTTTGCAGGTTTTCATTTAAATCTGTAATCTGTAAATATTGTATATTTGTAATTGGATCTGATTCTGTTGATAATTGTACATTTAATTTTATAGAATTATAGTTGTATGATTTAGGTAATAGATTGTATATATGTAGTTCAGATTTGTTTATTAGTTTGTTTTAATTATTGTTTTCATTTAGATTAGTTTCTTAGTGTAGTTTTCATTCATTTCCCTAGGACTTAGATCGGCTAACAGAGCCGCTAAACCCATCAAGGTGGGTCATCCCAAACGGCTTGGGTTATTTAAACAACCCTGGACCAGATCCACTCTTCCAGTTGGCAAGTGTTCATTTTCGCCCGTCAACAAATGGTGCTAGAAGGAGGGCCTGAAATTTATTAATGGCACGAGGCGGTCGCAAGACTCCTCCACCACCTAATCGCTCACCTATAGTGACAAGAAGTCATTCGAACGACAACATCCCCCCTCAAGCAGCAACCACATCAAACGACGATCCACAGATCACAGTTGAGCCAGCAACCCCAAATCCTATAGGTGGTGACATACAAGAGATTGTCTGCCAATCTCTCATAAGAACACATAGTGCCTTAGCCCGTTTGAGGCAACCAAATCAACCTTTCGACCAACCTTTAGATTTCTCTAACATCAGAGAACAACTTAGAGGCACTAACCTCACTGTGAACCATACAAATCCAATCCTCACTCCTGCTGCAGAAGGATCTGGAATACCTCCTTCACCACCTCCATCATCTCCTTCTTCTTCTGGAGAAGACTCCTCTGACAAAGGAAGTTTCCCTTTGCAACCTTCCACACCAACTACACTAATGGCCAACCAAAACAATCCTGCTAGACCTTGTCTCGACCAGGATGAAGTAGCCATAAATGGAGATCAGCATCCCTTACCCAAACATCCGAAGAAGTGGCTTCCCAAGTTAGACCCTGACTCTAAACAGATTGCAGAAGATCACTTAAAAAGTTTATGTTAGCCATTAGACTTCGCAATGTCGAGCATGAAGACGTAGTATGTAGGTTGTTCCCCTATACTTTCGAGGGCAATGCATCTACATGGTACTTTTCTCAGCAAACCCATACCATCGTGTCTTGGGAAAGGTTTGAGTCATGCTTTTTGGAAACGTTCGGAGATGATAAGTCACCGGAAGTCCTAGTTATGGAGATTTCTAGATTAAGAATGAACCCAAAAGAGAAAATTAAAGACTTTAATCAAATATTCTTAACACTTAAGAACCGAATCCCTACGGATTCCATGCCTGCCAAGAATCTTATCATAGCATACTATACCAAAGCCCTGCATCAAAGTATAGCCATTTGGGTTAAATGATCTAAGAAATCCACATTGTTAGAAGCTTTCAAAGAGGCCAGCTAGATTGAAAAAGACATACTCAGTCTAAAAGACACTACTAGCAACAAAACAGAAACTAGTTCATCTTCCAAAAAGAAGATCGAAATCCTCCCTAGACCTACTCAAAATAAAACACAACCTGAAAGCTTTGATTTAGAAAACTTAACTAAAGTCGTTGAAAAACTGTCAAATCAAGTTATAGATTTGAAAAGGACGGTCGAATAAGCTTCTTCGAGCAAAGGGCCTTACAAACCCCCGTTCAGGAATCCTTTTCCCACCAACCGACCTAATCTGAATACTAAGGGCCTTAATCTAGAAAGTCTACAATACGCCCTTCAAACAATTCTAGAAGCCCAGGATAACTTGATCCCTCCTGAGATTCCTAAGGAGGTTGTTGAATAAGAGACAGTTCAAGAAGAAGAGTCTTCTCCAAACATTTTTGGACACTTCTCGGATAGCATTTTTCAAGCTAACTTCGAGACAGTACATCCCTATAATACTAGGAGTAAGACAGCAAAAAAACCTTCTTCCGAAAACACTACGACTTTGCCTCCAAAGCAATCTAAACCAGCCGAGACTAAACAGAGTCATGTAAGCCCCAACTTACATTATGATTTAGTTGAAGATCTTAAAAATTTAAGGGCTAACATTTCCGTTTATGAGTTGTTAAAATTTCCATTTTTGTTACAAAAGATGTTACAAAATATCGCAGAGAATGGAAAAAATGGTAATTCAAGCAATAACAAGGTTGTTCAGAACAAATTTCCTTAGAAGACTTCCGCTAAAAATAATATTGATCCTCAAGACAAAGGAATTCTTCTTGTAAATAATGTAAATAATGTAGATAAAGTATCTTTAGAAACTACAAGTAAAAAACCACAAGCTACCACCCTTAGCACTCGCAGAAAGGTACCTCCATTTTTGTTAACTTTCAAAAGCTTTAATAGAAACGTGCACAATTGTATGGTAGACTCAGGAGCGTCATCCAATGTGATGCCATGGTCTGTGTGTCAGAAGATTAACGCTGAAGTTGAACCATCCACTTTAAAAATCATCCAACTTGATCGAACCAGTGTTAAAGTTGTAGGCGAGTTAAGGAATGTGCTTATAAGATTATCATCTAACCCCAAAGTTCATCAAGTCATTGATATTATTGTTGTGGATATTCCAGAAGTGTATGGTCTGTTTTTAAGHAGGGATTGGTCAGAGCAGCTACACGGCTATTTCGCAACAGATTGGYCTCACCTATGGCTTCCCGAGAATGGCAAGCCCAACAAAATCAAGGTAAATCATGAACGCTATCTTAAGTTCACGGTCACAGGACTGAACGATCCAAATGAACCATTTACACCTTCTGTTGATTCACCCAAAATACAAGGGATGGATACCTTTTTCATCAATTTCATGGCCAAGACTTCATCTATCACCAATCCAGAACARCAATCCAAGACTGTTGCATATGTGCAGCCAACAACTTCTACACAACAGTCTTATACACCCGATAAAAATCAAATTTGGTCTCTTTATTTTGACARGTCAAAGTCCAAGGAAGGAGCTGGTGCAGGTTGCATTATTATTGATCCCTCAGGTAACAAAACCCTGATTGCATGTAGGTTAGAATTTGAATGTACTAATAACACAGCAGAATATGAGGCTCTACTGCAAGGTCTCAGAAAATCTTTAGACATGAACATTCAAAACTTGACTGTCTTTGGCGATTCTGAAATCGTAGTTAGACAAGTAAGAGATTCTATCCACTGTCTGTCTCCGCATCTTAAAAGCTACCAATCCAAGGTATGGAATTTAATGAATAAATTTTCTACTTTCAATATAAATTCTATTCCTAGATTGAATAATTCTGAAGCTGATCTATTAGCTAACGTAGCTTCTAAACTCTTTCCTGCAGAAGGCTTGTCCCCAGACGCATTCTCCGTCGAACTGTTGTTCAGGCCATCAATTCCTGACAACATCACAAATTGGAGAGTCTTCGACGACGATCAGCAGATTATTAGCTTCCTACATATGGAAGAAACTTTTCAAGGCGCGGTGATCGACGAATGCACTCATGAAGACAATTTGCGCGATTTCATGGTAATACCAGATCCGAGAACTCCTGAATCTTCATCGAACATGGTAAATTTGATCCCTAAGTCTGTAGTTAGATTAGAGAAATTTTACAATCTTCAAGATAAATTCAAAAAATCGATCAACTGTAAAACCAATAGTTCCTCGTTATCATATGAAAAAGTAAACTTAGGAACTAATGAAAATCTGCAGTGCATTAATTTAGGGGTTGGGTGTTCTGAACAAGAAAAAGCTACATTTATTAAATTGTTCAAAGAATTTAAAGATGTTTTTTGCATGGACATATGATGACCTTAAAACTTTCGACCCCAACATCATACAACACGTCATTCCTATGAAACCCCAAACCTTGCCCTTTCAACAAAAATTAAGAAAAATGCACCCTAAGCTCGAACCGACCGTCAAAAAAGAATTAAATAAACTCATGAATGCTAAGATAATTTTTCCAGTCAGGCACACTCAATGGGTTTCTAACCTTGTCCCTATCCGGAAGAAAAGTGGGAAATCCGACTATGCGTCGATTTCTGAAACCTTAATAGAACGTCTGATAAAGACAACTACCCTGTCCCACCCATGGAACAGATCCTTCAACAGGTATCTGGTTCTGAGAGGCTATCTTTATTGGATGGTTTCTTAGGGTACAACCAAGTCCTGATGTCTACTCCAGAACAACTTAAAACTACCTTCCACACTCCATGGGGCACCTACACTTATCGAAAAAAGCCCTTTGTATTGATTAATACTGGTGCCACTTTCCAGAGAGCGATGGACACCGCTTTCCGAGGCTTAATCAATCAATCCATCGTAGTTTACTTAGATGATTTTACTGTATTTTCCAAAAACAAAACCGATCATCTAGCTCATTTACGAGCCGTTCTACAGCAATGTCGTAAATACGACATTTCCTTAAATCCTAAAAAATCTATATTCGCAGTAGTACAGGGTAAACTCTTAGGATTTATCGTGTCAAGCAAAGGGATGATTATCGACCCCGAAAGGACTCAATTCATCTTGAAACTCCCCCCTCCTACATCCAAAAATTCTATGCAGTCTTTCTTAGGCCAGATAAACTTCGTGAGGAGATTCATCCCCAATTTCTCCAAAATGGTGAGACCTTTACAGAATTTAATTAAGAAAGACACACAATATCATTGGGGACCCTTAGAAAATCAAGCTTTTAATGCAATAAAAAAGGCCATAATAGAAGCTCCTTCTCTCATGAGCCCTGACTTTTCCCAAGACTTTACGCTCTACACTTTCTCTTCTGACCGCTCCTACGATGTCGTCCTAACTCAAAAGAACACTGAAAACAATGAAGTACCTATTGCCTTTATGAGCTCTGCTTTCAAAGGCGTGGAACTTAAGTACCCAGCAGTATATCAGCAAGCCTACGCTTTTTTCAAAGAAGTCAAACACTTCCGTTCTTATCTTTTGAAATCCAGGATGAAAGTTATTGTCCCTTATCCAGCCGTCAAGAACCTGTTAGTGCAGAAAGAACTAGGAGAAAAGAGGGCTAACTGGGTTACTTATTTACAGGAGTACGACATGGAAATCAACCCAGCTCAAATAGTGAGAGGCCAAGGGTTATGTAATTTAGTTGTTGATTCAACGGCAGGACAACAAGAAGAAAGCGATAGGTCAAACCTAGAACAGCACGATCAAAATGCAATCTGTTGTGCACAAAACTCTGCCAGTCCCTGGTATGACGATATAAAATTCTGTCTTGAACATGGGTCAGCCCCCCATCACCTGGATCCCACTAAAAGAAGAGCGTTAAGATTAAAGT